>VDFB02045600.1:417651-428655 GCA_007258455.2 Sequoia sempervirens | reverse complement strand
AAAGTGGCTCTTGCATTTGAAAGGTCGAAAGACATTTTTGCATATGTGAACGTTCCCCACTTGGTAGTAAATGTTGTCTTGTGCCAGTCCCCTTATTTAACCCATATTTAATTGCAACTAGAGAATCCATCCAATAGAGAAAAAAATTTCTGACCCCACTCCTTTTTACAAGATTGTCTCCATAGAAGGCAGCGGGTAGTGGTCCTTTAGGGATGCTCTGTTCAGGTCCCAAAAGTCAACACACAAACGGATGTCTTCATTCTTCTTTTGAACTCAGACTAGGTTGGATACCCACGTGTTGTGCTTGATCGAGAAGAAAATCTGAGACTGAATTAGCTTTGTTAGTTCTTGTGCCATCATGGCTTCGATCTTCAGATTCACTGGCCTTTGTTTTTGGTAGACTAGTTTTGCACCTTTCGTCAGCTCTATTGTATGCTAGATGATTTCTAGATTGTATCCCTTAAGGTCATCATATGACTAGGCCACTACTCCTTGATACTTTTCACAGAAACTAATGAGCCTCTCCTTATCATGATGTGAAACATCTTTCCCAACTTTTAGCTTTCTTCCATCTCTGACCTGGAGGTCTGTAGAGTTGCTTTTGTCCGCTACAAACTCGATACTTTTGTCAGCTCTTGCATCAAGCACTTGTAAAAGGTTTTTGAGGAAAATTAAAAGCTTGTTGTCCCTAATAATGATTTTTCTTCTGGTCGAGGTCTTGTGAAATCTTTGAGAATGGAGTTGGTCGGTAAATTTCCCGACTTTCAAGAGTTGGTACATGTGCCTTATCACCGCCAAATAACGCTCAGCTCCTCACGGCTTGTAATTTTGGTCTAATATCACCTGCAGAGTGCCTGTTGCGAAACGTTGAGGCAAAGGTCAAACGGTATCCCAATGCCATGCGATCTGCATCAACATTTTGTTCTTAGGGTACTATCTAGATGTTGAAGGCTTTGAAACCTTCGATCAGGTCCCAGACTCTATGTCTATATGAACACATGTGAACATTTTTTGCAACATAGACCCCTCAGACTTGGTTTACTACTAGTTTAGAATCTCTGAACACCATTAATTGCTTGATGCCCATCCTCTCTGCAAGGCTTAGACCTTGCACTAGTCCTTCATATTCAACTTCATTGTTTGAACAAGTGAACTGGAAGCAGAAATATCGGAGTGTCTTTTCATTGTGTGGGGATATCAAACATATCTCGGCTCCTGCGCCCACTTTGCATCTTGCTCCATCAAAGTGCAATGTCCATAGTTCTAAATTTTGGTCACTCTTAGGTTCCCTTACGATCTTCGGAAGCACTTGATCTTCATCATAGATGACATAAGTGTGGAACCCAGTAGCATGATAATTTTTGAAAGGTTCAGCGTCTATGTAATCACTTAAGAGAACTTCTTCTTTATCGGTCTTTTCTCCGATCACTTTTTCATCTTCTAGCAACTTAGTGCAATATGTTTCCTCCTTGGTGAAAGAGGTATGAGAAGCCTCAAAATTGATCATGGCTTCATTGGCCACATGTTCCGAATGGAGAGCTTCAGACACTATTTTCATTTTACCTCCATGCTTGGCCTTGAGGATCAAGTGTGACCAGTCCAAAGAAAGATACCCTCCTATCTTTGAAGTGAATTCTCAGGATAGGCAGAGATTGAACATAGGGGGAACATCTATGATTACCATATCTTGTTGAACTATGATGCTAGGGCAGGAGAATAAATTCAAGGGGAGGTCTTTGATGACACCTATGGTTTCAACTTTGTTCCCATTGAGTTGCATAACCCCTTTCTTTAAAGGTTCATAGCTAAGTCCTAGGGCTTTAGCTATTTTCTTGGGCATGACTATAGTGCTAGCACCAAATTCAATCATGGCATTGTGCAATAATTTCTCTCCCATAATAAGAGTTAAGAAGAATGGTTTCAATTTTGACTTATCTCTAACCTTGGTAGAGGCTTCCTTTGTGCTATTTGTGAGAAATTTGGAAGGAGGTGATGGATCAATAGTCTTTCCCTTGAGTGATTGCTCTGTTGGCTCAATAATTGGATCCTCTCGGAGAGCCTGTTGTAGTAATATCTTTTTCTCTGGAATAGCTAATATATCCCAAAGAGATATGTTAGCGGATGATTTTTTCAATTGTTCCACCACATTGAAGGGTGGTAGATTTGGAAGCTTCTCCTCCTTAGCTCTGGTTATGACAATTTCGCTTCATGGTGGACATTGTTGTATCACTACAAAGTTACTGGATGTCTGGTTAGAAGCATTTTTAGGCTATGGATTGACTAGTTGTAGGATAACTGGTTCACCCGTGAATCTCCTCTTTGAGCGAGTGTTATAATCAAATTGCACTTGTGGGGTTTTTTATGTAGATGCATCGTTGGAAAGCATTGCCTCTTCTCCTTCCATCCATGAGAAGAGCGCATGATTAGGAGCAATATTTGTTTCTTGCTCCAAAGACATCCCCTACATTTTTGAGGTAAGCACCACATTTTCCATTTGCAGAGAGGCATATACATAACTTCCATTGTCCGGTGTCACGCCTTGACTGCGTTGCTCCACCACCTTTTGTTGTAGGTTATCGCACGGGCAATTATGAGGCATATGTGTGTTGCCACAAGGGAAGCACTAGAGAGTGTTGGATCTGATTGTGTTTATGGTTTTTCCTTGATGACAAAATCTCTGATCCTTATGTTTTACAATGGCTCTTCTTTGATGTCTCTTGGCTATTACAGAAAATTATTTGTTATGTTTCAATTTCATGATGATGATAAGAATTCTGGTTCATGCTATGAATGTTATTTCTTTAACTAACAGAGTTTGAAAGATGGTTTCTTTGTTAGGATGGTTCTCTTTGCATTTCAGGCTTATACATATTGGCATGAGTATAGCAGGGTCTCCCCGATCCACTTTGAAATGTCTGAATTGCCTATCGGCAAGACATTTCAGATGTCATGGCGACTGAATCTAACTTTCAAGCTACAGTCGGCAAGACTTCTCTTTGTGTTATGGCGACAATAGAAAGATCATATCGACATTTTCTATACCGTTGGGATAAGGTCTTATCGATTTCTTTAAGTCACACCGACCCGCTTCAGATTAATTATAACGACATGAGTTTGGCTGTCGGGCTGAGGTCATAGCGAAATCATATTGTCTCACCAACTTATGCTTATGGATTTTTCTTTGGCCAAACATAATGCATTCGGTATATTGTCCCTCTAAAGATTTTATGTCTCACCGATCGTTGCATAGAATGTCTTATCGGCATAAGGTTACTGCTTCGGCGAAATGTTATATCGAATGTGTAAAGTTACACCGACCTTGGTGGATGGATACTTTTCGGTAAGAGTTAGGTTCATCGACATATGGTCTCGATGACTCTCTTATGTCTTGTCAATAGGTGTTAATGGGGATTCATCGGCAGGAGTTCTATCTTCGGTATGATATCATAGCGAGTTTGTTATGTCTCACCGATGTGTTATTTAATGCTCATTTCGACCAGACAAGGTGGTTATCATTGTGAGGTTTTGGCGATTTCAAATTGTCTCGCCGACCGAAAAGTGAATGGAAATCAAAAGGGACTCTGTCGGTATGAGAATTGAATTCTCTTGGCGATCTAAAGTGGTCAGAATGTTTCGATATGATTTTATGAATTCTACATGAGGTCTCTCCGATGTCAGTTGGTTATAGTGACCCGCTTGGGACAGATGGTCTCATCGGCAGGAAAAATCTTATGTCACGGCAACCAAATGAATTAAGTGATCGTTCGGTGAAACATGGAACATTTGATTTAATGTCTTCCCGACTTCACCGAGTCTTAGCGATTGGAAAGAAAATAACTCTTGGCTCTTGGTGTAGCATGTTGTTTTCGGTATGACTTCTCTCTGACTCTGGTGAAATTTGGCGAAAGCGACAACCATAAGGTTGTCTGACAATGTTAGAGTTGCCTACGGCATAACGTGTCTTCATTTGAAAAGAAAGTCACTTAGGGAAAACATTTTGAGCGTATTCTCTTAGCTGGGTATCGAACCCTAGCCTGGCCGCCATCATGAATGTTTACGTTTCTGTTGCTGCTGACTGTAACGGTTTCTACAGAGGTCTATGGAAGGTTTGTTTGGTGCGCCTCTCTGGCTGGATGCTCGACAGTGGTTGATGGAGCCATGGGAGTTACAGATTTGTCTGAGAAATAATCTCACAAGCTTCAGAAGCTGGGTGAAATGGCTCTTGTTTTGGTTGGTTGTTCTGCTGTTACTTCTGATGACTGTTACTTTTCTGGCATTTATTTAAAGAAGCAGAAAACTTAGTTTTCCGTTCGGTTGTTGTTGTAACTCAAAAGAATATCATTCTTTGACTATATGAAAATGTATGATGAAACTCTGCAATAAAAATCTGAATAAAGATGCAGAGATTGTAAATTTATTTTCTACGTAGTATTTTAGGGATTCAATTATTGAATCTTTAAGGTATTCTATAGACGAGAAAATAGAGAGATATGTGCTTAACTGAAAATAGAGAAATCCTCTGAATCATCACTATTGTTCAAAAAGTAAACTGAGGGGTTGGTACTCCTTAAGATAGATATCTCTAAATGAGGGGTTGGTGCTCCATGGTGGAGTTACTCAAAAGGCAACTGTAAGGCATTGTGAGCAGTTGATTAAAGATTAAGCACGGAGGCATTTAGAGTGGTTTTATCGCCCGAGGAGGGTTTCCCACTGAGGAAAAAATATTATTACCTCTTTTTTCTTTTTGTGTTCTCTGGTTTAATTTGTTGTTGTTTTACATTCCACCGGTTGAGTCATTATTTTCTCAATTCTATTTATG
The DNA here is from genome assembly GCA_007258455.2 of Sequoia sempervirens. Classification (NCBI taxonomy): domain Eukaryota; kingdom Viridiplantae; phylum Streptophyta; class Pinopsida; order Cupressales; family Cupressaceae; genus Sequoia; species Sequoia sempervirens. Next base: position 423,836 of record VDFB02045600.1, on the reverse strand, counting down.
AATGATTACATTGACTCATGAATGCTTTAATCGAATGAAGGTGAGAATCCAAATCACGGTTGTGTTTAAATATTTTTAAAAATAGTCAAATAGTTAAGACATTGATTCACACCTCTTAGTGTCATTTTAACTCCAACAAGGGGTTGGTGTCATTGACTAAATTATTTTTCCTCACTGTCAACTCTCTACTTGAGCTTGGGTTGGTGCTCTGTAACAGATAAGGCACAGGTACTATTTGATTAGTTATTTGAGCCTGTGGATTTGAGTGAGCGCCTCCTTGGAACTGATTCTGTTGGTAAGAAGACCTTCTGCCTTGATAATTTTGATAGGTTGGCTTCGAAGGTGCGGATTGGTTTTTCTTGATGATAGTTATTTTGTTGGGGATGGTCCACAACATTTCCTTGAACTCACTTATCTCTTGCTTTGAAGAGTCGGATGTAGAAGCAACATTCTATGGTGCATTTTAATTTGTGTACATGGATTGGGGAGGTGCGGACGCACTGGTAGATGGAATCTCCTGAGTGGGAACTGATCTTTCTGGAAATATAGGTATGATGGGCTGAGGCAAAAAATTTCCAACGTCTATTAGATTATTCTCTACCTTAACTGCAATGTTATATGCATCTGAAAGAATGGTTTTGTCGAGAGATTGGATCATCATTGAGATGTCATCGCTCATAGATTTCAAGTAGAACATGAATGCCATCTCAGCCAGTGGGCAGATAGCAACCTAGATTCTCTACCAAGTTATGTGGAACCGGGTGTTGAAATCAGTCATGGCTTCATATGGGGCCCATTTTATGACTGACAGTTGATGATATTGTGAAGACCTATCTCCATCATTTGAGAATCTTTCATAGAAAGGGTCTCCAAGTTGATCCCAAGTAGCGATAGTATTAGCATGCAGCGTACGGTACCAATCTAGTGCCTTACCTCTGAAAGAGGCTACGAGCAACCTTAGTGCTACATTTGGATCTTTAAATCCGTGCACCAAACACATGTTTGCAACATCTTGTAGATGTTCAGATGGTGTTCTTGAGCCATCTCCAGTGAACTTAGGTATACCTTTTAAATCGGAGACTAAGCTAGGGGCCCAAACAACGGGTGCTACTAGTGCTACAAGGGGACTTCCAGCATCCCATGCCACACAATTTCTATTAGCAGTGGGCAACATGGCTAGCGGAAGGGGCGGAGGAAGTGGAATATTCACTAATTGGGTTGTGGATTGTACTATTTCTAGTGACGGCACTAACAAACCAGGATTATTCACTATTTGGGACCTAGTAACAGGTCGATGGCTCATACACCCTCTTTGAATTTAGATTCATTTAAGTGGTCCCACTAGGCATGCCAGAAAAAAGAAACTATTGATGCCAAAAATTGGCAATGTAACAACCTTTATGGGAAACTCAATTAATGGGGGACCAATTGCGCTAAACTAAGTGACCTCTGGGTTTTTAAAGAAGACTTCTTTTGTAATTGGGTTTTTGGAATGGGAAAAGGAAGCAGATATAAAAAATAAAGTTCTAACTAAGGTGATGTGCCAAGAAGTAGAGACAGGCACGGTAAATCTATCTTTTGGGATTCAATTTAAGGGCTCAGACAACAATATGCTATGTCCCATAATAACAAAAATCAAAGATAAAGACCTAAAAATTTCATTTAATGACATAAAATAATTCTTACACACATTCACTAAAAAGAGGAGTCAAAGACATGATATAAACCAACAAACTTGTATTAAAATAATAGAAGTTCTGCAAATGAACAATTCAGGATAGTAATGGCATAGTATTAATGTTTTATCAAATGGCTTAAGAAAAATAGAAAGGCTAAACAATGGCACAGTTTGAGAGTCTCCTACAATAATCTAAAAGCAATATTAAAGGCCTGGTGTCTTTCCCTGATTTTTTATGTGTCTTCCAAACTCTTCTTTTGAAGGAAGAAGTAGTCTATATAGCTAGCAATCCCAGTGCATGGTGGGCCAGTAACATAAAATATTTTGTATCTTGAGCAATGATGGTTGCAGCAATGATTCCCCTTAGCCGTTGTAACAGAAAAAATTTGGGATATAGAACATGGTCGTTCCCTAGCCAGATGCATTCCCTGTGAATGATGGCAGTGATCCTAGAAAAACCCCATGTAGACAAGTTTCACTCACCTAAGAAAGCAGTTAAGACACATGGCAGCTTGGCAAGGCATGCAACTCGCTCCATCCTTCCCTTTGATAGAACTCCCACTGAAGAGAAGTGTGGTGGCAGATCGTAGCCCATGGTTCATTTCTCCCTTTTTGCAATGAAAGCTTGCACTAGGAAGACATGCGGCAACATTATTTACTATTAGTGCCGACTGTAGGGTACACAAAAAGTGTATTTGGATGAAAGCTATGTGGCACATGGACGGGGCCCGACTAAAAAGTGAAGGAAACAGCAATGAAGAGCCTGTGGTGACGACACTTGAAGCATGGCGAGAACCGGTAGAAGAGAAAAGGAAGCAATCACTGCGAGGAGCACTTGGCAAACATGTGGTGGTAGTCGACAGAGTTTATCAAAAAGAGGCATGATTGAGAAGCGAAGGACAACATTTCGAACATATGAGGCACGGGCTAGTACTTAGCAAAAACAAAACCACTCGAAGGGAGCTCGTGGAATTTTATATTCACAGGAAGCATAGAAATGAGGTTTTTAATGTTGTAAAAGGTAGTTTAAAATCTACATGGGACTGATTCACCTAGAGGGGCGTATGAGTCCCAGTGCGGATTTTTTTCAAAATTTTCAAAAATTGTCAATTGATTTTTATGCTTTTATGTTGTATGATCTGTAAACTAAATGAAAATATAGACTTTAGATGCTTTTCAATGATTTGAGATGCAAAATACAACCTATATGCACTTTCACTAATGCAAAATTTAGAAACCTAGAATGTAATTGTAATTATGCAAACCTAATGCAATGTTAATGCAAGCAAGATATGGGATGATGATGCACTCTAAATCAAAATTGTGATGTCTTAAATGTAGGTTCACTAAAATGTAAGATGAAAATTGTGTCACTACTAGGGTTTAGGACCCACAGGAAACAAAAATTTCTATACTCCACATTTAAGGATGCCCTATAGATCTCAATCCAATGAAGAAAGGGGAAAAGAAGCGACAATAGGGTAGAATTTTATGTTTAGGGTAATGATGGGTTCACCACCAAGCTAGGGCTTGTAAAGACATGAAATGAAGATGTAATGTAACCTAATATGATGCAATGCTTCACTAAATGACCTAGAGAAGTATTTAAAACAAAACAAAAAGCTATAGGATGTAATATATGTACCTAGGAATCTAAAGATGATTGATTGAAGCTCTGAAATGCTAAAAAAAATTAGTTTAATGTTGAATGGGACTCATATGCCTGGTTAGATTGAATCAATCCAACATTTGGGTTTTCTATGAGAAACAAAGATGCAACCCAAATGGGTATCCCAAGTAGAAAACTAAATTTACACGACCCCTAAAAGCTGGGACTCATACACGAGCGGCGAATGGAGTCTGTTAGGATTTTTTGGAACTTTAAAGGGTTTGAGATCTAATAGTCTTCAAGGTCTACTCTATGCTTCCCAACTGATTTCTAGATTTGAAACCCCGATTTGCAACCTATAGAAGTTCTCCAAGTATCTCAAATGTAAGGTGACAACTTTGACAACTTTAGGCACTTTGACAACTTTCTCCATACTTTCTCTTCAATCTATCTTCAATCTAAACCTGTAAATCACACACTAAAGAGAGGGGAAGATGTTTTGTTAGTGGAAAGGGTTTTTCCTTGGTTAAACCTTGTTTTGGTAATCAAACATTGAAATAAGATGAAATAGGAATGGAGAATGATGAATTAACAAAATATGATGTTACAACTCACAAAACCCTATCAATAAGATGCTACAAAGATGTGTGAGATGACTCTAATGGATGTAGATCTTGAATCTTGCATGTAGATGATAGATTTTGAATGAAATGTTAGCTTGAATCATAAAACCTACATCACAATTTTTAGCTCAAAACAAAACATGATGCATGAAGAGTTTAACATGATGCTTGTTGCTTGAAGAATTCTCTAAAAGGCTTGATAATCTACTCTTGAATGCTCTTGTAAACACTTAAGTGCTCTTGTGAACTCAAACTTGCTATTATGAATTCTCTCACAAAAGTCTTAGGTGAAAATGAGTGAAAGAACCTTGTATTTATACTTAATTATGCAAGAACTCTCAAAATTACAACACTACAAGTCAACATCAAATCTAGGAGGATAAAATCTCGCTAAAATTTTGAATTAATTTTGATTTTGGGCCATAAGGGACTCATTCTCCACCCAAGGTGGTGAATGAGTCTCATTAGGCATAATTTATGGGACCATTTTTAGAAATGATTAGAAAGGTGTAAAACCAGGTTCAGGACCCAAAAACCTAGGTGACACTCATACGCCCAAGGTGGCGAATGAGTCCCAGATCACTAAATCTAGGCCACAACCTGAAAAACACCTGAATTATGATTGGATGTTGATTTGTGTCAGGATTATCCTCGAAAAGATGCATTAAATGAGGCTTGCAAATACAAAATAGGACCAATTATTTATAAGAAAACCCAATTATTTATGAAAACCCTAGAAAAGTGTGAAAGTGTATTACAACACCTTAAATAAGGCATGATTAAGGTTAAAAATATATTTATTAGGTGTAGTTAATAAAACTTCAAAAAAATGTGAAAGTGTGTTACAACACTTCACAACACTTTAGCAGGGTAATATTTTAAGTTCATTGTTCACAAGGGCCCAAGACCTGATGTGAATGTGTCAAACACATTACAACACTAAATCAAGGCACCTTTAAGCTTAGTTTAACGAGGGCCCAAACAAGCAAGAAAAAGGGATACTTTTTCCTTTGCCACAGTTTGTAGCAAAATAAAGTTGTTTGTAGCAGAAAAAATGTTGTTTGTAGTAAAACAAATACTATTAATAGAAAAACAATGTTGTTTGTAGCAAAACAATGTTGTTTGTAGAAAAACAATGTTGTTTGTAGCAAAACAATGTTGTTTGTAGAAAAACAATGTTGTTTGTAGCAAAACAATGCTATTTGTAGCAAACAAATGTTGTTTTATAGAAAAACAATGTTGTTTGTAGCAAAACAATGTTGTTTGTAGAAAAATAATGGTATTTGTGGAAAAACAAATATTGTTTTATAGCAAAATGATGCTTTTTGTAGCAAAACAATGTTGTTTGTAGCAAAACAAATGTTGTTTTATAGCAAAACAATGTTGTTTGTAGCAAAACAATGTTGTTTGTAGCAAAAAACAATGTTGTTTGTAGAAGTTTACAAGTTTTTGCACCAATATGTTTCATTAACAGTTTTAAGTTATCCAGTACAACATTCAAATGAACAGATTTTCCATCATTCTACTATTCAAAAATTTAAACAATACTAGTACTCTTTTTGCAATAAATAAATCGAATGACATGCTTATTGTTTTAAGACTAAAATAAACATAAGAGTTTGGAACGATTTCATTATTTCTAGGGTTATAGAAAAACTTGTGTTTCCTATTGGTGACTGCAAGGAAAAGAATAAATGTTCAAGCCATTTGTCATTCCAAAGAATGACCAACAGTCAAACGACTGTTCAATTTTACCATAAACATTATCAATGGTCGATCTTTGGTGAATGCCTTTTAATGGCATACATAGCTTGACATGTAAGAAATTACCTATGATCAAATAACATGCAATTAATCGATCTTATAGATCAATACATCATAATGCAAAAAATGGAATGATATGCTTGTTCCTCCATCATTTATGGTGAACGATGCGACTTCAACAACAACAACGATTATCTATTGCTCTGTTATTTTAATCCAAACCATACACCCATAGGGTAAGTCATCCATCATTCGGCCTAGATGACATGGAAATCAAATAATATGAAAAAGAATAACAGTGATAATACAACCATTTCCCTAAAGGGAATGTTCAACGATTTCATTTTAAATTGTTTCATATAACACAAACTTCTTTTATTCAGATTTAATCCGAATAGCCATAAAATGGATAAATAACTCACATGCAAGAAATTACAGATATAGCCGATAACAATACGGCAACATGACTCGGCCATGCTCGGCTAGTATGTTGATAGGGTAAAAAATGCTC
>VDFB02045600.1:304167-417551 GCA_007258455.2 Sequoia sempervirens | reverse complement strand
ATGGCTACCAAAACCAAGTCCAAATTGCTTGTAATCTTCAAAAAAAGGCTCCCAAAGCTTCTCCAGCAAAAAATCACGACCAAGTTGGGAAGAAACCTCCAAAAATCAATTCCAAGAACATTCCATAATATTAAAAATGCATTCATAAACCCACTCCCACTAAAATTGCCAAAATTGTAGTCCATTCCTAGATTTTAGGGTAGTTTCCAATGTAACTCTACCAACTCACCTTGGGTGCCCACTTTTTCATGAATGTTTTTAGGAAGTTTTAAATGCATAATTAAAACTTATAAATCCCTCCATCCACTCCCAATAATATTTATTGCCAATTTTTTTCAATATTAGACAATTTTCAAAATCCCCCTAAATTGTCTCCACACTCCAAAATTGCAACAAAATAATAAAAGGGAAATTATTTAATGTTTAACTTAATATAACTTTGAAAATTACCTCACCAATATAATTACCTACAAAACCTTAGGAAATTGAATTAAAATATTTTTTTGGTTGATGCAAGATTGTTGGTCAACCACCGGATGTCTGCATGAGTGAGACAAAATAGAGGAGAGTCCCTAAGTGGCCGATTAACAGAATTAATGGGTCTACCTAGAAAGGGTAATATACTAACTAGATATGAAATAACCCTATTTACACTAACACCTCCCTTAAGTGAAACTTAAGGAGTAATGCATGTGATGATGATGAGTCTTGGTTAATAGGCCATATTAGGTACTCATGTACAAATTTCTCATAAATGAAGTAAATGAGAAAACTCAGTGGGAAATAAAATTGCTCTCCAAAAGGGAAATAATACAAATGTAGAAGTGAAGAAGATAGGATATAGGAGGACTCGTGATGACTCCAAGGACCAATTTTATCATAAAAGTACAAGATATGTTCCCTCACATAGGAGAGAAAAGAGAAGGCCTATGTGACCCTTCCAAAAACTAAGAAGAAAATAACTCCATGTGAGGATATGCTTCCTACCAATATTGAGATGAAAATATAAACCATGCAACCTCCCCTTATAATGACATCTGTAATGTTGGTAGATGCTTGATAGTGGATGTTGAAGATGATCCATGTTTGTTGAACACCATATCTCCCCTTTGGAAGAAACAACACCACAAGTGTGTGCAAGATGACTTCCCATTCTAGATAGGAATATGCAAGAAGAAGGATGGTCTCTAAATTTTGCACATGATGCAAATAAAATGATGCGATATTTGAAAGTTTCTCAAATGCTCCATGCAAAGGCTAATGTAGAAAAATAACCAAAGAATTGATGCGTGTGTAGACACCTAAAATTTGTTGGAAATCAAGGTATAACTTGCAATATGAACTTAAGTATGTGGTTGCAAATCTGAAATTATATTTACAAGATTACCATAAAATGATTAAGTGATTGACAATTGCAACAATGAAAGTAAATTTTGCAATACCACAAGTCACCAACACAAGTGACACAAGATATACATGGAGAAACCCTTGCGGGTAAAAGCTCCACACCCAAAGAGGTCCAATGTTTGTATTAATCTTCAAGGAAGTACATAAATACAACAATCCTATCTATAATTCAGCAACACTTTGTTGTCCTGACAATCTACAAAGAACTAATACAAACCACCATCCCAAGCCTCCAATATATAGAATTTTGTGGGAGAGAATACCACAAACGGTATCCCAAAACAACAAGAAAAACCACCTAGAAAAACCCACACTCCACTCAGTGGACAACCCATAAACATGGAATAAAATATTCAATAATCACATAGCCTCCACATGGGCGCATAACCCACAACCAATCAAAATGAGTCAAACCCTAGTGCTCCATAACTCTCTGATGGCTTCAATGGCTACATGCATGGACATGCACCAACATGCAAACCTGGGCACCCAACCATGCAATAGCATGCAAAATATGCAAATAACATGTAAGGACATGGACACTCAAGTGGTCCCAACCCATAAAGTTGGACCTTTAAGAAGAATATTCTCTTGGGATGCCTTGTAACCGCCACTGTAAAGGGTCCACCTCTTTGAATGCAATTACATTGTCATAGGAAAATAAATAAAAAATATTTTGTCCCTCATGTCCTCTAGAGCACTTTCCAAAGAACGTGGAGATACATAAATCAACTTAGGATAACAATTATAATGCCACCTATTCTATCAAAATTGACCACTTTCATTTCGTCAATTTATCCCTATTTTGACCAATGTTTATCACCTATATTAATTAAATAATGTTGCATTATTATATATATATATATATCTTTCGTCTTTTTTTTGAATCCTATCCTAATGCAATTAATTTAATTATTTTACCTAACTTAAACTATGGTGTTCCATTCATCAATCAAATTAAATAAATACCTCCATTTATTTAATTTAATTTTGTCATCCCCTTTTTCATCCAAATAGGAATTAAATTTAATTATTTAATTCTGATTTTCCTTTCACCTCATGTCCCATCCTCTAACCCTCCCACTTGTCATCTAATCCTAATCTTAATCACTTACCTAATCCCCTCCCTAAGCACTTGCAAATTCATAACCCATGATTAAGAAAGGCTAACCCCCTTTCCATTTATTCCTACCCACCTTGTCTCTTCCACTCAAGACTTTTTCCCCTTTTTGGAAGGGATCCCCACATGGGTCTCCCCTTCCAAAAGTACCTTCAAGGAATTTTTAATTCCTTTATTCACTTCCATCCCATACCTTGGGAATGTGAGGAAAAGGAACACCTTTATGGAAAGATCCTCCCCAACCCCCAAGGTACTTCCCAAGTACCAATATCCCTCTCAAGCCATCACATTGTGCCACTTGACACAATCTCATTGCTTGAGAGATCACATGCCTTCCTAGCCATGGATTTTCGTCCTTTCACCCTAGCTCTTCATCCTCGCTCCTCTCATTCCTATATCACTCAACACTTAGTCATTTCACAAGGATGTAACCTTGAGCAATTGAGCATCGTTATGCCATCAAAATTTCGTGAGCACACATCAAAATAGACGATCTTGGGCTAATCTAAACAACGAGGGGTTTGAAATACTTCAATTTCATCGAATTTCATACTAGTTTGACCCCCTTTTTTTCCTAATTTGAGTGTTTTTTGGTTTTTTTTTCTTTTGTTTGATTTTATTGTAATTTTATTCCCATTTTGAGGCAATTTTCCTTGCACACATTCTGGCATACTCAATGTAACCCATGTCATGAGTCAAATTGATGAAATTCAATCATTTCTAGTTTTTTTTTTTAATGTTTCCAAGTTCCAAATGGGTGAATGTGTTGTAGTTTAGTTGAATGTGCTCTCTAGATGAACGAATCTAAATATATAGAGGCAAATGCTATAATTTCCCCATTTTTTGAGTGATCATCTTATAGAAGTACCTAGCTTATTTTATTCCCATAAGCTAAATCAGGAGTTATAAAGGAATAATATTAAATTATTTATTTATAAAGTTATCTAAATAAATTAAATTATAAAGGTAACTTTTTTTTAATTAATTTAATTAAAGTGACTTAAATAAAAGAATACAATATTATAAAGTCACTTTATTAAATATTTTAAAAGTTACTTAAGTGAAAAATAAAATAAAATTATAAGGTCATTTTATTAAATAAAGTGTTCTTCTAGAAGCTAGAGTTAGTTACAAACTGGCTTCTTCTAGAAGATTCAATTGAGTGTCTGAAAGGAGTTAAGTGCAAGGCATTTGGGCATCCATTGATGAGTTAATATTTCTTATGCATTATTGCAAAGGCTTGAATCTCAGATTCAGCTAAATTTCTGAGGATGAAAACCCTTAGAAATCTATGGATTAGACAAAAATCCAACTCCACATTAAGAGGTGGATTCATCATTGAGCTTATTTGCAAGTTTAACTTTATTGGATAGCTTCAATCAACTAGGGTTTGAAGTTTATTTGTAGGTTGAAGACATATAGTTGCATATCTGGGCATTGAATGGTCATATTTTTATGGTATATTGGACAACTGGGGTTTAATAATGCTGGAGAAAATTTATGGAGTTCGTCGCTAGGGTTTATGACCCTATTTTGGTGATATATTGCAGATTTTGAATCCCTAATATTTTATAATAATTTTTGCATAAGAGAAAATTGTTTGAAGGTTTTTTGGAGGCCTTTGCTGAGGGTTCATACTTGTAACAACTGGGAAATATTTTATATATTTATTTTTGCATATGGGCACTAGGGTTTGATGAAGTTTGAGGCAGTTTGGAGCTACAAGTTGGAATTTAGTTTTAGGTTTCATCTCATACTTGTACATCTAGGTCTAAAAAAATATTTTGAAAGACTTTACAATCAAAAATTTGAAGTGGGTTTGAAAATTTTGAAGGAAAAGTGACAAATAAGGCATCTAGGGTTTCATGGTCTTCATTTGACATCAATTCTAGTTAGGGTTTGGATGAATATTTGATCAAAATTTTATTTGAAGGTGCTAGGGTTTTGGCAACCCTTATTTAGTGGAAAAAGTTGTAAATTTAATATTTCTAGAATTTTATCTGATTTTGGTAACATGGGTATTGCATATTTTGAAGAATTTCATCATTTTGTACCTAGGGTTTAAAAGGGAAAGTGCAGATCCGAATTTTAGTGTGTTATTGCAGCTTCTTTCAAAGATTCATTACATATTTTTAGGAGCAATTGTACCTTCCAGCTTTGGAAATCAGCTTCATCATTGCTCAAGTGGTGCCATATTCCATATTTTAGTGTTGAGACTTCATTTTTGAATCCGAGTATGAGTGTATTGTGCATGAGGATAATATTTTATGTATTTCATTGTAATATTTAGTTCTGATTTTTATATCAGAATTATATTAGTTTTGAATCTTATTGTATATCCTCATTTATTTGGAGAAATAAGAGTCCTTTTTTATAGTAGATTGCTTAGCTTTTATTGTACTATCATTATATGCAATTGTTTACAAATATCGAATTGAAAAAAATCAAACATCTCATCTAAACTTCAAGCAAACACTCAGAAAATCAGAACTCTTCAGTTGCATGCCAAGTATTTGACAAAATGTCAAACAACCTAAATTGAAAAATCAAGGCAGAATTGGCAAGGGTTCTTAAAAATGTAGTAGGTAAAAAAAATACTTTCTTTGTTTTAAAAATTTGACTGAATGCGCTTTGTAGAAGGGTGAATTTGTAGGTAATTGGGAAATGCATTGAGGAAGATATGTCACCAATTACCGGTTGAATCCATTACACACAAAGATGAATACACACCTACTTGATTGAATCTTCTCCTAAGTAACTTATAGACATACTCAAATGAATGTGATATATTCATAAGAACTTGAAAAGTTTGCAAGAATGCATTGAATACCAACCCTTGAGAAAAACAAGTGAATCCATTTACACATGGGTGAATGCGAACTATTCTTGGGCTAATATGTTAGGCATATTTTTGGTTTCAGTTGTACTACTTTCAATTTGATTTTTTACCACCTTCGTACGAACCCTCTCACTTGGAATACTTTTTGATCACACTAACATCATTTACACAACTATCATTAGTCGAAGAACGATGGAACCAAACTCATAATGTTATTCCTTGTAGGTTTATGGCCAAAAACCTTTGTTTGCCACTAATATAGGAACACCGATTTTTCTAAAGGGTTAATTAACCTTGTTTTTCATGTTTTGCGTCCTTCATTGACATATTCTCTCCCCTTGCACCATTCAGTGAGCCTAGGGATCAAAAATTATGGGTTGACCTAAGTCTTCTTGTGTATATAATAGGAGTGCTAGCTTACACATATGCTCTATCCTTGTGCTTCATACGAGCTTGGAGATAAAAATTCCTTGAATTTCATTCCCTTTAGGAGGTCTACCTAGGGATTTGATATCCTCAAGGGACAAACTCAACCACATGAGTCGACGGGGTACATAAAGGGGGGAGAAAAAAATTTATACCCTAATCTAGTCATTTCATGTCTAGCAAAGCTCTAATACTTGGGTGATATTGAGCTAAGAGTGTAGGGTTGGTTCAAATGACTTAGTTAACATTCTCAACTTATGCTTGTGTCAGGATAGTGTTCATGAACATGCCTCATGTTCCCTCCTAGTATTTAGAGGACACACTAGATCACCTATTTTAGCCTAGCTTAAGACCATTCAGTTTTTTATTAGAGTGGTGTAGGGGATGCTTATCGTACCTTCAAGTTATTCATGATGTAACTCCATGTATTGAGATAGATGCTACTAAGGCATCAACATTTGGACACCATCAGTAAGAGGTCCTTCACCTTTGTGGGTTGTGATATGTAGCTATCCAACTAGTGCTAGATGGTATTAGCTCTTGTATTAAGAGCCTACATTGATTATCAATCATACTTGACTAATGTAGTAAGGTGCAATCTGGCATGTCTTCTTATGATTACTAGTGTATATCTTTAGTCCATCTACTCATTGCTTGTCTTGTGCCTTTTGATTGGATTATTTAGTCCTTTTCCACTTCTATCTAATCTTCAACTTGGGAAAATTCACTCTACACTTAGGAAAATCTTCTCTATTCTTGGGAAAACCCGTGACCTAGGTAGATTTATTCCTTGGTTTGGTTGTAGTCACACTCATGTGAATCCACTTTTCATTTGGGTGAATGAGATCTTTGTTGGGTGAAGACACTCTGTTCATAGGTGAATCATCCTAGAAATTAATCTTGAATTAATCACAATCATACTCAGGAAAACCCACTCTGCATTTGAGAAAATCTAGATATAGTTGGGTAAATGCACCCCATCTATCAACCTTGCCTTTGTGATGTCATCAAAATCCAGTAAAATCATAAATAGGTGAATCTGAAACCTCTTAGGAAAATCTGCTCTATTTTTGGGCGAATCCATGACTTGTGTGGGTGAATCCACTATGGTTTGGATGAATCCATGACTTATGTGGGTGAATCCACAATGGTTTGGATGAATCCACTTTGGTTTGGATGAATTCATCTTCCATACAAAATTTAGAGAGCAATCCCTTCATACCCTATGCAACTAGTGTTCTTCCAAGTCCAGTTTCATAAATGAATATTTTTTTCGCTTTATATTTAGCCCATATCGACCATTTTCATCACATCAGCCACCCAAAAATTATTCAAAATTTCATCCTTTAGAATAAAGACATATCTAAACATATCTTATTGATATCCAAATCATCCACAATAAAAATCCAACCTCAAACACTTAATTGAGATCCTAAATCCTAATCAAATTATCCATCTCAACACTTTCTTAGGAAATAAGCATATCTTAAGCCGGTTATCCTTTTTTCAAGCTATTCCACCTCGAGTTAGAGGTATAATTTTTTTTTAAATTACTTTTTTCTTGAGAAATTAGCCTATCTCAAGGAGATAATCAACCCATTGAAATCAACATAGGACCTCCATCATAATTAAGAGGAACAATCCAACTACCCATCTGGCAATCAACCAAGCACTTAGCTACATGCTTAGACTTAAAAGGAACACCATCAAACCCCATCCCAACTCATAACAACCTACACAATCCACCTTCATGCCCATCACCCATTTACAGGCACACAAAATTGGAACAACAACCACATTGGTCCAAAGGAATGCTTGGGGATGAGATTCTCTTTCACCCCACACTTGGAGGTGGGGAAACATCTAATCCAACCAACAAAATGGAACAAATCATAGAACTTGACATGATATCCCAATCAAAGTACTCACCACAATTTCAAGAGTTCATAAGTAATCTAGAGATTAGCGATCTAATGGAATGAGGTATTGATCACCAAAAGGATTCAATATTGGAGGAATCAATCAATAAGGGTTCTAAATTTCTAAGAGAATTTAGCATGTATAAGCTTAGTGGTATAATTAGGCAACAATCCCTCAAGCCAATCTTTGATAATTTTTTGGGCAGTAGGTCTTCCCAACCCAAGGATCCACTCTTAGGGGATAGTTTATTGGTCCAACTTCCATCCAAGTAGAATTATATACCCACACTATCCATCACACTTTCATTATCTTCAGGTTTCAATCTTGTATCCACTCCTCCATCTCAAATATCACTTAATATCCTATTTGTACCTATACAATCCACCACACCTCAAAATTTTGTGCAAGTTCCTAATTCATTACCACACATATATGCTCCTAGTTAGTCTACCATTTTGCTATCACAACTTACTCAATCCTAACTCTCTTTTACCTCTTCACATAATCCTGTTTCCTCCACAACGCACTCCATTTCTCACCCCACCTCTATCACTCAAACTTCCTTATCATGTATGCCACTAGTGACTATATCTCACATTCCTTATTCACACCCATCCTACATCCAATCGTCCTCTTCTATACCTCCAACACAACCTCCTCCTATCTTGCAATCTATGTATATCCCCCAACCTTCTTACCTTCCACTAACATCCACTTCATATGCCTTGCATGTGTCTTACATATCCCTCACTTCACATACATACCATACCACCCAACCACAACAATCCTCATACCTTGGTTCATTCTCATTTAATCCACCTTCCAATCCACCTCCATATAATACCTATCCTCATGGACAATATGGTATTACCTCGGGTCCTCTAGTCAATCCAATAGGACATGCAGTTAATACACCTCCCAACACTGAGTGGGAAAGAGATGAAGTTGGATCTTAAAAACCTACAATAAATAAAAAATAAGGAAAAAATTAAATTCGAAGACTTGTGCCCATATCCTTTTGAACATAAGATCTCCATGGTCCCCTTCCTACAACATTTTGAAATGCCCAAATTTGACAAAGACAAGGGAAAAGGAGACCCCCATGATCATGTCAAACCATGGCATGTTAAGAAGTGGCTTATAGTGATAACTACCTCCTTCACCTCTTCCCTCACACTTTGGGTGGACAAGATTAGGAGTGGTTTATGCATGTCTCTCATGGATTGATTACCACTTTCGTTGATCTATCAGATACAATTTGGCACAATTTTCCTATAATGTCAAGCATGAAGTTACTATGTTAGACCTTTGCAATACTAAACAACATAATGGGGAAAGTTCTACTATTATATACAAAGATGGATGGGATTGGCATGCCACCTTCATTTTCCTATGATCGAAAAACAATTGGTTAACATCTTCGTCTGAAATATAAGCTAATAAATGTCCTTCCACTTGTAAATTCATTATGCATCCTTTTTTATGAAATCGTTGAGAAAGGTGTTACTATTGAGAAGGCCCTTACAACCAAAGGTCTTGTTAATATCTACAAAGAAAACAATGATAAATCTAATGACAAACCAGACTTATGGACAAAGAACAAGAATGTTGTAAGTGATGGAGTCATTGGTACTAAACATGTCCAAGTGGTTGGTACAACCAATGTAAATCAAACTTCCACTAAACCTTGTGATAATGATCCTATATTCACCCCCAAGGACAACCCAAACAAAGCACCCAAATAATCCAAAATGTAAATTCACCACTCTTGGATAACCTTTAAATGTGTTTGAAAATATTCTTCAAGCTAATCTCATCACCTTCACCATGACCCAACCATTTGATGAGTCTAAACCCAAACCTTCTTGGTTTAAAAAAACTGAATATTATGATTACCATACAATTAAAGGTCAATCCACAAATAAGTGTATGAGGTTTAAGAACTACATCCAAGACCTCATTGATCGAGGTGGTATTGAGATAGGAGTGAAGTCCTCCTCACCAAATGATCAATTGGGAATATATCAAGAATCATTTCTTAAGCACTCTCAAGGTCCTTCCACTTCATCCACTCCATCCAATCATTTTTATAATGAAGGGGATCAAAAAAATTATGTTATTTAGAATATTGTGCCTTTCAATTACAATAATATTGTCACATGCATCACACAAGTACCCTCACAATTTCAATGATTAAAATAAAGTCCAAAGATTTTGAATGTTCCATCACTAATATACGTGGTAGAGTTACTATCCTAGGACCATGCAATGTATTTTCTCAAGCTACTCAATATAGTCTCTTAAACCATTTGGGAAAGACTCCTTTATTTATATCTATCTTAAAGCTCCTTAAAATATCATCTATCCATAGAGAGATTCTTGAGAAGGCTCTACAAGATTCACATGGACCCAACAATATTGATCCTACCCAATTTCAAGCACTTGTGGGTTATTTATCCCCGACCTATCAACTTTATTTTAGCCAAAATTAAATACCACCCTTGGATCCATCTCATAACAAATCTCTCCACATAGAAGTGTTCATATCCAAGAATAAGGTCAAGTGAGTCTTGCTAGATAATGATTCTGCCTTGAACTTGTGTACTTTGAATTTCATTAGACAAGTGGGATACTCAAAATCTAATTTGGAGCCTCAAGTAATCACCATCAAGACCTATCATAATGCAAAAAGAGATTTAGAAGGCATTATTTGTTTTCCCATTTAGGCGGGCCTAACACTAGAATACACAACATGTCATGTCATTGATCTTGACCTTCCCTACAATCTTCTTCTTAGTCATACATGTTACATGCTATACAAGCCATATCTTCCACATATCATCAATGTCTCAAATTCGCCTATAATATCATTAAAGTCACCATATATGTAGATCCACACCCCTTTGAGTAATTTCACTCATTGGAGGCCACATATTCATCATCATCCAATTATGCATGTTGTGCCTCCCAATGTAACATCATCACCATCAACATCTTACATCGATCCCAACATAATTTCATCTTCACTGACACCATCCAATACACTTGACTCCATTGAATACAAGGTCAAGATAACTGATAAAGGGTGTGGGGAATATACATTGAATGGAGATTTACATGTGGGCTTGATGCCTCCCTCTCCACATTCCTATGGTTCGACAAAGTGACAAAAATCTTCCAATGTGCTTAGTATCAAAGCATATGTATCTGGAATATTTTAGTCACTTGGCACTCTTGATGAAGAATACATTGAAGGAAATATAAATCAATGGATCAATAAAGAATATATAGATATTGATGATACTCATCTTGAGTATTTTCAAAATGCATTTCTCATTACATTTCATCTAAGTCAGAACATGCATTACAAAGGGATAGGAATGGGTGTTAATGAACATCGTATTCTTGAGCCTATATCTCCTCCTACAAATGAATACAATCAAGAAATTGGATACACATCTACTCGAGTGCTCCCTACAATACCACTAAATGCCTCTTGAAATACTAAGGTAAATTCTAATAATGTAGACAACATTGATAATAGTGCCATCATATCTTCCTTTGATGATTTGGATATCTCCCCTCTTTTTACCAACCATGCCATCCTCCCCATCAACCTCCCACTTTTCTACCCTACACTCATCAATTTGAATCAACAAGGATCACCATCACTTGATATAATTTAGAGCAATGGACCACTCTTAGTATTAATGGACTTACATGATGAGATTCTTGCTAGTATTCCTAAATCAAGATTTATCAGCAAGCTAAATGAAGGGGCCTATTTTGGGGAAGAGGAGTCTCTAAGTGACAAAAGTAAAATCACAAGAAAATAAAAGTACCATAGTGAAAACCTCTCTGAGGTACTTTGAAACATAGAAAAATTTAAAATAAAGGATATATCTTTAGGAAAAAACCTCCCTGAGGCATCAAAAGATGAGGGACTTCCTCTTCCCCTCATAGGCATGCAAAGAATGAAGCGATCTAATATCCTAATTGAAGGGACAAAAGACATCAATTTGGGCACCACATCAGAACCAAAGATCACTTATGTAGCTATGAACTTGTCTATTCAAGAATGGAAAATATTTTCAAACATTGAGTAAGGAATCTAACAATTTCACATGGTTATATGTGATGGATATTCTTAGTTTGTATTTGTCTCTAGTGGTCCATCATATTGTGGTGCATCCTAATGCAAAAAATGGCAAGATGCATCCAAAAATATCACTATTGGCTAAGATAGAACTAGAAAAGCTACTAGATGTAGGCTTCATTTGACCAATTAACTACCTTGAATGGGTGTCCAATGTTTTTCTTGTATGCAAGTTAATTGGGGGCAGCCTTAACTACACTAAATTCAGAGATATTAATGAACCATGTCCAAAATATGACTTTCCATTGCCCAACATCAACATCATTGTCAACCTTATAATTGGTCATGCTATGCTATCCTCCATGGATGGTTTCTTTGGCTATAATCTGATACACATAGTAGATGAAATAAATATAAGACCACATTCACTACTCCATGGTGTAATAACCAATTCTAATTATTACTTAATTATATTATTGCAAATGGCATTGTGAATATTTAGTTTTAAAAAGACATAACTAAGTAGCTATTTTTAATCATAGCAACACATGTCTAATTGAAATGAATCATATATATATATATATATATATATATATATATATTCAATTTCAATATCAATTACAATATCCAAGTTGACTTGGTTCATAAGGCCACAAAGTCAATACAATATATAAATTTTACATCAAGGTTACATCATAGGCATTGATAATCATGAAAACATCCAAGGTTTCCTCTTGACACTCACCTCCACTGGTGGAAAATAACATGGTTGAAGTGCTTTACTGCCCAACCACGAAGCTTACGCTTCCTCGAAATTATTCCAACTTTAAGAATACCCAACCTTGCATAGAAACTTTAGCAAAAGAACAATCTACAATGTGGAATCTAGTGTGTGCCCATACATCAACATGCATCTCTATCTATGATTAGAAAAATGCAAGATCTATGCTAGGAATGGCAAAGAGTGTTATCACAAAGTCTAGACATACATAATGGGCTAATTGCTTGGCCAAGCATAAAAATTAAGTTGTAACAACAAACGATAGGTTTTGGATAAAGCAAAAACCTATACTCTCTGAACTCCATTTCGACACCTGTGTCAAAAGGTAACTTTCAACAACAAATTTATTCCATAGCAACTATCTACCCTCTAGAAACATCTACCCTAAGGTGCTCTAGTCTACTTAGATGTTGTTCTATTAAAAAAAGAGAATATTCTTACACACATATCTACGGAAAAGTAATTCATTCTACTTATTTCCTCGACTTAAATAAAATCAAAAAAAGGATTCAAATGGAACTGATCAATACATTATCCATTCATTTCATACACATGTCAGATGATTACATTCAACGTAATTCAGTATTCATTTAAGAATGAATTAAATAACAAAATAAGGTATGTCACAAGTATGTGTATTTACATAGACAAAGGTCTATGTGCATACACATATATGTGTTGACTTAAGTTATTATTTTGTGCATACATTTTGAAATAAAAAACCTTTATAATAGATTGCTTCCATTCAAAATAATGTTACAGATTGACATATCGTTTGTCAGTAATACAAGATGTAAATTTATCTTTCAAGAAATGAGAATAGATTTGTTTGAACAATTCTTAGATAATGATATGTTGTTTGTATCAAAACAAAGTTGTTTGTGTAAGATAGAAAATTGTCACTACTAGGGTTTAGGACCTAGGGCAACAAACTTTCTATACTCCACATTCAAGGATGCACTAGATATCTCAATCCAATGAAGAAAGGGGAAATAAACCTGACAATAGGGTATCCTAGGGTATGTTTAGAGATTAATGAGGGGCTCACCACCAAGCTAGGGATTGGAAAGACAAATGAAATGCAAGATGTAATGCTTAACCTAATATGATGCAATGATTCACTAAATGACCTAGAAAAGTATGTAAAACAAAACAAAAGGCTATAGGGTGGAATGTATGCACCTAGAAATCAGAAGATGACCAGAAGAAGCTCTAAAATGTTGGAAATTCTAGCTTTAATGTTGACTGGGACTCATATGTCAAGCTAGGTGAATCAGCCACAAATCTGGGTTTCTATGCAAAAACAAGAATCTGACAAATGGGTATCCAAATCTGTAAAAACCTGAATTTTGACCTAAACTGGGACTCATATACCAAAACTGGTCAATCAGTCCCGTTAGGGTTTTCTAGAACTTCAAGGTCTCAATCTGATCTTCAAGGTCTGCTCTGTGCTTCCCAACTGATTTTTCGGATCTGAAACCTTGATTTGCAACCTATAGAAGTTCTCCAAGTATCTCTAATGTAAGGTGACAACTTTGACAACTTTAGGCACTTTGAAAACTTTCTCCAAACTTTCTCTTCAATGTATCTTCAATCTAAACCTACAAATCACACACTAAAGAGAGGGAAAAATGTTGTTTTCTAAGTGGAAAGGGATTTGCGTTGGTCAAACCCTGTTTTGGTAATCAAACCTTGAAATAAGATGAAATAGGAATGGAGGATGATGAATGAAGAAAATATGATGTTGCAACTCATCAAACCTTATCAATAAGATGTTGTAAACATCGTGTGAGATGGATCCAATGGATGTAGATCTTGACTCTTTCTTGAATAGGATAGATCTTGAATTGAATGCTAGCTTGAATCATAAAACCCTACATCACAATTATTAGCTCAAAAACAAACATGATTGATGAAGACTTTGACATGATGCTTGTTGCTTGAAGAATTCTCTAAAAGGATTGATAATCTTCTCTTGAATGCTCTTAAATTCTCTTGAATGCTCTTGTAAACACTTGAATTCTCTTGTGATCTCAAACTTGCTATTATGAATGCTCTCACAAAAGTCTTAGGTGAAAATGAGTGAAATAACTGTGTATTTATACTTAATTATGCAAGAACTCCTGAAATTACAACACTACAAGCCAACATCGGATCTAGGAGGATAAAATATCACCAAAATTTTGAATTAATTTTGATTTTGGGCCACATGGGACTCATTTTTCCAAGGTGATGAATGAGTCCCATTATGCATAATTTATGGGACCATTTTAAAAAATGCTTAGAAAGGTGTAAAACTAGGTTTGGGGCCCAAAAACCTAGGTGGGACTCATATGACCAAGGTGGTGAATGAGTCCCAAATCACTAAATCTTGGCCTCACAACCTTAAAACACCTGAATTATGATTGGATGTTGATTTGTGTCGAGATTATCCTAAAAAAGATGCATTAAATGAGGCTTACAAATGCAAAATAGGGCCAATTAAAACATGAGAAAGCCCAATTATTTATGAAAACCCTAGAAACATGTGAAAGTGTGTTACAACACTTTACAACAGGCATGATTAAGGTTAAAAAGAGATTTATTAGGTGTAGTTGATAAAACCTCAGAAAAGTGTGAAAGTGTGTTACAACACTTCATAACACTTTAGCAGGGTACTGTTTTAAGTTCATTAGTTCACAAGGGCCCAAGACCTAATGTGAATGTTTCAAACACATTAAGCTTAGTTTAACGAGGGCCCAAACAAGCAAGAAAAAGGGATACTTTTTTTGTTGCCACATTTAGCCCCCACTTTAGTGAGAGGATGAACTTGCTTCAAACTCACACTAAAGTAGACAAACACACATCAAGAGGGGTCCAAGTGCGCCAATGATGATAAGATAGGATGACAACGATCAAGAGGGGTGATCAAGCCCCCAGGATGAGGATCCCACGGAAAACCAACATAGGCACAAAAGAACACACATGAAAATGATATAAGAGAAACAACAAAGCACAAGCATGAAATGTCAAAGACAGAAAATGAAACAAAATGAAAAAGAAAAAAGGGTGTATCAAGCTTCGACCATTTTTCCATCACAATGTGGATCAAATCTAGGTTGTTTGTCCAAAAAATGCAGGCTCACTCTGAGGCAACAGAAACTTTAGGTTGTCCATTGGGTGAGAAATCCAAGAAGGTGAGACACATACACACACTGTCGGTATGTACTCACATAAACACACGAGTGGCTAAGGGAAATTCATGCCCTCATTCGGCTTCCTATCAAAAACCATACCAAAATTATACCTCCTTATAACTTTAATAAGGCACCACATAATAATGATCTTCGAGCTTCATGAGACGAGAAAAAATTCATATGGTTGGAACTCACAAACAAACAAGATGGCACCATAGGCAAGCATAATATATTATGCAAGGTGGCCATATAATCAATGTTGTAAGGAATTTTCAAAGGGATTTTGCTTAGTTCATGCAAGGTCTCTTCTTAGAGAACATCATGCTTAATATTTCCAAGAGAGGACAAGTCAAATAAATATCCCGCTCTTTGAGGAAATCAAACCCAATGACACAACCAAGAAAAGAATGCATCATAGGAAGAAATAAAATCACAGAATGAAACATGAGTGTCGATGTATGCCCCCACTTTAAAGTGGTTGCTAATAACATTATTGTGAGCAATTTCTTTAAAGTAGAAGTAGACATGAGAGCTTATTCAAAAATCCCTATGCCAAGTTTCCAATAAGCTACGTCATGAAAAGGCGAAGGGGTTTCCCCCAAAATGTATAACTCGATACATCACATGTGAGCCAACTTAAGGCATGTCGTCCACATCCCAAGCTTGCTCTTATATGTACATGAAAGGTGATCAACTAGCCAAAAGATACAACAGACATACGAGGACAAGGCTATCTAACCCCTTGCCCCCACTTAGTGCAGGACAAGAATGAGCCAAATAGGATGAAAAAAAGTTTTAATTAGAGGAACTAGGTGCTTCAACACAAGGAAGAGCACCACAGTCCCTAAGATGTTGAATTCTATTACACAAAGCTTTACATTCATTAGTAGCATGACCATGAACTCTATGATATGCTCAAAATGAACTCTTGTAGTAAAATTTCTTTCATGTTCTTGGAGGGAGGGATATCAAATGATCTTGAAAGAGTCTCAACAAGATACTCTCTTGATCAAAAGTAGAAGATGTTCCTTTATTTTGCGACAAAGATATCTCTTGCTTAGTACATGATGTCATACTTACGCAAGAATTTTTATATTCTGAGATTTTGTTCTCTCCTTTACTAGAGAGTGTAAAATCTAACAAATTCAAATCATTAGTGTTTTGTGTGATGACATTGACATTAAGCGAAGATTTATTTGTTTGTTTCATTTATTGCAAAGGATAACAATCAAGACCACTATTTTCGATTAGTTCAGGATGCACTATTGTTAAAGTCGGCTTAGAAGAATCTTTTGTTAGAGTGTTGATATTGAGTGAAGACTTGTTCAATGGTTTGATTTCTATCAAAGGACAATAACCAATACCATGGGTTGTTTCTTGCTTGTTAGGCTCTATAGGGACACAGATACCTTAATCTCGAGCACCACATTCTTTTCCACTATATCCTAGTTGTTTCATAAGTTTATAACCTCTTTTGTAAAGATTTTTCATTTCTTTAGGATTCAGAGGTTGTTGATAGTCAGTTTCATCAAAGTTTGTTGTGTATGTTGTCTTTTCTTCTAAAGTGGTTGAGGTAGATGCTTTCGAAGGGTCTTCCAAATTTTGTGTTGACATTACTACTTTTTTTTCCCTTTTTGGAGTCTTTGTTTATGATCTTGTATTCTCCCATGAATGTTGGTTCGAAGTCTAAGGAACCCCAATCATCTTCTAATAGCTTCATGATTTGCTCAATATGTTTTTCTTTATCTTTTTGTTGCATGGGTTCCACTTGTGTAGTTGGTGTTAATGTTTTCATAGGATTTTCCTTGCTTTTCTCAATGTTCAAACAACTATTTGGGTCAGGGTCAACTTCAAGTGTGTATACTTTATTATTGTAAATATACTTCATTTTACGATGAAGAGTAGAAGGTACCCCATTCATTGCATGAATCTATGGCCTTCGTAAAAGAAGATTATATGAAATATCGTGAGGCATAACATGGATCGGTGTCTCTAATGTGGCCTTTCCAGTTGTAATAGATAAAGTGATCACACCAAGCAGTTGTTTTCCTACATTGTCAAATCCCTTGATAAATAAAGATTCAGGTTGAATTTTTTATTTTTCCACACCAAGCCTATCCAAAAAGTTTACACTACATACATTTAGGGCTGAGCCATTGTCAACGAGGGTTCTCTTTATGCCTATCCTTTTATATTGATATTATTATGAAAGCTTCATTTTGTTTTTGCACTTCCAAAGGAGGGAGTTCACTTTGGTGGAAAATAATGTCAGTATTTATTCCTTGAATTAGACCTAAGCTATGTCATTTGGTTGTGCATTTGAAGGGATAGGAACTTGTTGTAAAGAACTTTGAATCATGTTATGATAGTGAGGGGAGGCTTGAATAAGGTCCCATAATGATATCTTAGCAGGAGTATTCTTAAGTTGTTCAACAAGATCATACTCCTTTCCACTTTGTGTAGGCAAACAAGGGGGACTAGGCAAGATAGGATTAAGCAATGGAAGGGATGTTGAAGGTGTTTGTCTTGGTTGAGGATTGTTTCTAGTGTTATATGTATGAGAAACGATATTATTCTTAGGTGGGTAAAGGATAAGTTCGGGTTTGTTTTGAGTTTGAGGTTTGTTGTCATTTTCTTGCACTATGATATCCTCCCTAGGAGAGTTTTTAGGAGAACTACAAACCAAGTGTCTTGACATTCAAGGATTGGTTCTTCCAAGATGACTTCATCACAAGTAGGGGACTGATCAATGGTTGAATTGTCTTGTTTATCAATGATGGCATTCTCTTGTTCAATAATGTTTTTCCTATGGGGAAGAGAGACACATTAGATTCTCATGACTCTCATTGGTTGTATTTTCTAACATCAAAGCATCTTCCTCACAACTAGGAGAGATACTAGGAGAAGAAAAAATGTAATTGTCATGATTGTCCATAATTTCATTCCTTCGTCTTATAATCTTTTCCAAAATAGGATAGGTAGGGGAAGAAACATAAAGAAGGTTGTCATGGATTTTAAAATTTTTGATCATCCAACACCAACATATCTTCCTCACTTACACTTTCATCCTCTAAAATACTATCAAAAGAGGGGAAGATGTTGGGAGATGAATGTAGACTAGTTGAAGTTTCAATGGTCTCTTGTTGTGTTATGTTATCATCATGATTACCTATGGTTGTTTCTTCTTGTTCACCAATGTCTTGCCTAATAAGAGAGGTAGAAGGAGAGAAACGACTAGGATTCTCAAAACTCTCATTGATTGGTTTTTCTAACACCAAAATATCTTCGCCCATAGGTAAGATATTAGGAGAAGAACCAATATGATCGTTAGGATTGTCCAAGGTTGTATTCTCTTTCACTAAAAAACTCTCATAGGGAAGGGATATGAACTTTTTCTTAGCTCATCCCTAGATAGGTAAGGCACTAACATTGTTTGACCTAGAATGAAAAGTACTTCTAACCATCTCATGCAATGTTTCAAGAATGTAAAAAGGTATATCCAAAGATGAAAAGTACTTTTATCCAATGTATGCAAAACTTTAAAAATGAAAACAATGTATATCCAAAAGTGAAAAGCACTTTTATCAAAATTATGCAAAGCTTTATGAATTGAACATTGAGTATGAAAAAGTGAAAAGTACTTTTATCCATATTATGCAAAGTTCCAGAAATGTGAACATTTTCAGATCCTATGATGTTTGCTATTGAAATGATTTCAAAAATGAGTACCCTAAATTGATGTTTTTGACTTAGATGCATAAAACAGATGTTACCAAAACTTTCTAGACTTATAGTATATGTTACTAGCAAGCTTGGGAAGTGTTGATGCCAAAAATTAGCAAGGTAACAACCTTTATGGGAAACTCAGTTAATGGGCGACCAATTACGCTAAACTGAGTGACCTCTAGGTTTTTAAAGAAGTTAGCTTCTTCTGTAATTGGGTTTTTGGAATGGGAAAAGGAAGTAGATATAAAAAATAAAGTTCTAACTAAGGCGATGCGCCAAGAAGTAGAGATATGAACGGTAAATCTATCTTTTGGGATTCAATTTAAGGGTCCGATTAGCAATTTTCTATGTCCCAGAATAACATAAATCAAAGATAAAGACATGAAATAATTACTACACACATTCACTGAAAAGAGGAGTCAAAGACATGATCTAAACCAACAAACTTTTATTAAAATCATAGAAGTTATGCAAATGAACAATTCATGACAATAATGGCACAATACTAATGTTTTATCAAATAGCTTAAGAAAAATAGAAAGGTCAAACAATGGCATAGTCTGAGAGTCTCATACAATAATCTAAAAGCAATATTAAAGGTTTGGTGTCTTTCCCTAATTTTTCGGTGTCTTCCAAACTCTTCTTCCGAAGGAAGAAGCAGTATATATAGCTAGCAATCCCACCACATGGCGGGCCAGTAACAGAAAAGATTATGTATCTCAAGAAATGATGGTTGCAGTAATGATTCCCCTCGGCTGTTGTAACAAAAAATATTCGGGCCATAGAACATGGCCATTCCCCAGCCAGATACATCCCCTACGAATGATGGCAGTGGTCCTGGAAAAACCTCGTGCAAACAAGTGTCGCTCACCTACGAAGGCAATTAAGACACGTGGCAGCTTGGTGGGGCACACAGCTCGCTCCATCCTTCCCTTTGGTAGAGCTAATGCCAAAGAGACGTGTGGTGGCAGGTCGCAGCTCATGGTTCATTTCTCCCTTTCTGCAATGAAAGCTTGTGTTGGGAAGACACGTGGCAACATTCTTTACTATCGGCGCCGACTGTGGGGTCCACCAAAAAGTGTATGCAAATGAAAGCTACATGGTACGCGGAAGGGGCCCAACTAAAAAGTGAAGGGAAGCAGCCATGAAGAGCCTGCAATGATGACACATGGAAGCATGGCGGGAGCCAATAGAAGAGTAAAGGAAGCAATCGTTGCGAGGAGCGCCTGGAAGACAAGTGGCGGAAGTTGACGAAGTTTATTAAAAAGAGGCCCGATTGAGAAGCGAAGGACAACATTTCGAACATACGAGGCACAGGCCGGTACTTAGCAAAACAAAACCACCCAAAGGGAGCTCGAGGAATTTTATATTCACAACTTTTGGTGACTACCACGGGCGTTTTACCTGCAGAACGAGGAACCCAAAATTTTCTCTATCTTACAAACCCGAGTCCCATCCATTGGGCGATAGAGTCAGAGCTTAGAAAGAGTGGCTTGTAGAGGCAGCCAGCCAGCCTTGGATGGGATCGATATGTTAGGAAGATTCTCTTGTGCTCCGCTCAGGTTGATCATTTCTTTGTAAGGCGACGTCGCAGATAAACCGTCCCCTGACTCAAGTTGGAAGAGTAGCCGCATAATTTGATGAGTGACACCTTCAATATATGTTGTGGTAGGGGGTTGGTTGAAGCTCTGGAAAGCAGATGTGTCTTGCTGCTTCTCTTCAATCTTTACTGTAATTTTCTTTGTTGTGGCCACTGACTCATCTGCAAGAAATGGGGAGGGCAGAACCATCTTAGTTAGCTGGGAGAATTTCTCCTGCATGTTATCCATAGTCTGGCTTAAAGTGGCTGCACATGTGCTAGCACAGAGGATAGCTAAGTGGCAGTGGATGAACCTATTCCCTATTTTGGCAGCAGCCTTCTGATCCTTGATCCTTTCCCTTGCTAAGTCTTCATCTGAGACCATGTACAACTTATTTAGTAAAAAAATTTCCTCAGGAACCCTCTATGTGATAAATGACAAGAGCTAATCAATTTCTCCACAAACCTCCTTTCCCAAGCTTGTTGCCTCTACCATAAATTGAAGTGTCGGTCGTAGTGTCAGGTAGAAGGCCTTGACCTTTTCCTAGTATGAAACATATAGCTACTGAGCCACTGGAATGAGGTCTGGCTGGGCAATAGGGACTTGGGGAATACTCCTTAGAAGGAAAATCTCTGCATCTTTCAAGTTGATACTATGTGTCAGTTCTGTGATCCTTTTATTTGCAGACACAAGTTGTTCCGACAAAGTCCTCCATTCAGCGAGCCATTTTTCTTTAGCCCAGATTTTGTTTACTGATTCTGTTTCAAGTGAAGACTTCATCTCCTGGAGTTTCTTTTCCAATTGGTCCCTTCAGTTCTCAAAGTCTACATCCCTTTGTTGCATTTGTTTCTCAAATTGAGCGCATTGTCGTTCAAACTCACCACTCTTTTGTTGCACCGCTTGCTCTGCTAGAGCTAACTTGTTCTTATAGTCTTGGTTCCTCCGCCACAACACGTCGACCAAGGTGGGTCAATGAATTAGAACTTTGCAAGGTCCTCTTGCAGTTTTTTTTGCTCTACCTGTGTTGCCTATGATCTCTCTGATAAGCGTTTAATTTCTGCTTACATCACTTTTTCCTTCGCCAGCAGGACCTTGACCCTATCCTTCACAAGTTTTAGCTCTTCTTTTTCTTCTTTAGTTGGTGACCTGACTTAAGGAAGTCAGTGGTCACCACCTGCTATGTTTCTTCCATGAGCTCAACTTTGTCCTGCGGTCGGGCTACACTCAAATCGAGTCCCATGGAAAACATGTTGTAATCGTTGGGCCACATTTCCCATTGCAGTTTGATGATGTTCAGATACATGGTTGTGAAATGGATCAATTTTTTAGCTTCATTGTAAATAGTATACACCTGCATCTCTGTTGGCTTCTTGGCATCCTTGGCCTTTTGCTTCTAGATTCTGAGAGCCCGTGCCTCCTTTGTAATATCACCTTGCACCATAAATTGGGATGGCAACTAAACTACCCACCTGTGAAAGGTGCACCGGGAGGTAGGGCGAAAGGGAACATGAGGGTAGTGGTCTCAGATGTCTTCTTTAGAAGAGTGATTGTTTGCGGGGAGAAAGAAGGGATATACCAAAGCTCGATTTGTGAACTAGTGGGAGGACTCATTAGGTGTTGCGATAATAGTGGAGTCATGATGGACTCCATTTTTTGGGTGGACTGAGTTGGGCTCAATATAGTGGTAGTAGGAGGGGTGTTAGTAACGGTCGTGGATGCAAAGTTTGAAGAGATAGCAGACGTAGAAATGGCAGCAGTGAAAGGTGAAAGGGTCCACAGAGGAGTCAAAACCATTGGCCTCACCTAAGAGAACTGGGAGAAACCTCTCACGACCATTGCGGTAGAAGTGGAAAAGAAAGGGCCAACACTTGTAGTGATGGGCATTGTAGAGACAGCAGGGACACCAAAAACTGTGAAGTAAGAGAAGAGGGAGCAAATGTTACCTGTTGTCTAGATGATTGTGGTTCTTGGCTCGCCACGGCCTCCTGGCTTGCTACAAGTTCTTGTGAACTCTCCCCAGAAATTGCTTCTATGCATTTCCATTTAATGGGTGGGGAGTCCTCCACCTCTACAGTTTCCAACTATTGTTGAGTCGTTCTTGTCCTTGTTGCGGTCCAGTTGAGTTTCTGTGAGACTCTCGATATGTTCACCCACACATTTGAAGCAACCTGTCTAGGTTACTATGTCACCTTCCTCTTTTGTTGAGTGGAGGCCGATGACATTTTTTATTCTTTCTCCTTTCCCTTCCTTGTATGCACTTTAGACTCCTCACTGGAGTCATCATCCTTATTAGTGCTTGCGTCAGAATCCGTGCGTGCCTCATTCATAATTTATCAAATTGTTCATCCAAATCCATGCTTCCATAAGGGGCCTCCAGTTGCTTGATATCTTAGTGGTACACCCATAAATCTTTTATTTTTTCCTCTCTCCATCCTTTTGTTCTTGATAACCTGCTTTGAAGGTCGGTTCCCATTTTGCGCTTCTCATCATACTTCGCCACAGTGAAGTAAAATTTATGCCATGGTAGCCTACTGTCATCTATAGGAATGTGAATCAAGTGAACCAATAGATCATCTAGATCTTTCAATGGGTTCCACCTCTTTTCCCAGTAAGGTCGATGGTTGTGCGTTACCTTTGAAAAATTCATTTGGAAAGTCATTTTCGGGGTTGTAATTCCATTTTTCACAAATCATCACCAACCCCATATGATCCAACTTATCTTCTAGTATTTTGTACATCTTCTTTTTGGCCATCACCATCGTTTTAAAGCTTAGCAGGCAGACGAAAAATCCCTTCTTCTTGGCTGGTCCTCCACAAAAGGTGTAGTCGATAATGGATACTTGTCGGAACATTTCGAGGGATAGCACCTGATTTGTGACACATGATGAAAGGAGAAATGGTTCCTCGATGAAGCCATGCATCTGGATGAATGTGAAATCCATTTTGAGAAACCAATCACATTTGGAAGTGAATTTTTGCATATACCTTGTCTGCTCCTTGATGAGTCGGTCAATACCGTCCTCCCCTCTCAAATATTGTAGAATCAGAGCCAAGAAATAATATGAGAATGCATAATAGTCATAAGTAGAGGAGAG
The DNA here is from genome assembly GCA_007258455.2 of Sequoia sempervirens. NCBI lineage: Eukaryota > Viridiplantae > Streptophyta > Pinopsida > Cupressales > Cupressaceae > Sequoia > Sequoia sempervirens. Next base: position 393,385 of record VDFB02045600.1, on the reverse strand, counting down.
GAGAGGATTCCATACAAAAACTATTCTTTTTCTTGATTAATCAAATATAGCCAACTTCACATGTTTCTTAAAGAAATCAAGGTTCTGATGCAAAAACATATGGGTAAGGAAGGAAACCTTAACCTTCATTGCATTTGGTAGTCCCTTATTTTCCTTAGCATCTCATCAATAATGAATTATGTGAAGTTGTACCAGAAATATGAATGTTTCGTATGGAACTGAAACCCTGGACCCAACTAAAACTCCTGCACATTCTTGTCAATGTCTACATCGCAAAAAAATGCCAACATTGAGAAGGCTTCCTGCATGTCCGTGGGGAAGGCATTATGCGGCGCTAGAATCTTTGGTGGCTTTCTATGATCTTCCTTAGGCCTTTAGGTTTATTTGTTATAAAAATCTAGAGCCTTTTGTCTGGTTCTCCATATTTCATCCCCCTTTTTTGGAGTAAATGGCTCTGTCTTTTTTGATATGGAGCTTTGGTTAGGGATGCACAACATATTCCAAATATCTCCTGGGAAGATATTAACCTTCAACTACCAGCCCTCAATGGTGTTGGTGCTTGGGTTAAAATGTTTGATGGCCGCATTGACTAGTTCCGAGCAATAGTGCACAAAAATGACCATATATTGTGGGAGCCTGTTAAACCATAGCTTTTGCGCCAAAGAATCCAAGTCACTATTTATCTTCATTCTTTCGCAGGTTGCCTCCCTCAAAGACTTAGGGTTGTTGGTGATGATGGGATCATGAATATTATCCCACTCCTCCTTGATTAGGCTCTGGTCCCTGTAATTTTTTGCCTTGTCTAGGGCTCGCGTGTTTACCCATTATGGCTTCTTTGGTATACCATGTGAAGCGTAAGAGATATCTTCAAAGACATAGACGGTTGATACTGCACGCATAACATCAAACAATCTCTAAGTTGCCTCTCCTTGCCCCTCTAATTGTGCCTCTACTTGTGAACTTTCTACCATTTTCCTTTTGCTGGAGAATTCTTCTTAGCTCAAATCTTCTGTAATTTGTTTTGGCTCTGGTTGCGCTCAAAACTTCTTTTACTCTAGGTAGTGTGTTTGAAAAGAATTCACAATGCTATCCTTTTGCATGTGATACTTAGTTATTTCCTTCTTGGGGTGGCCAACAACACTCACCTTTTAGCATTAAATTTGGCATGTATTTCCAGTTATTTGCTCATGCGAAATGAATTACTTGTCATTTTGAAATGACAAGAATTCATAATGACCTTTGGTAATGATGTCCTCCGGCATGATTTTCTTAGAACTTGAGCTGGAAATTTGAAGGCAACTTAGGCATTTATATGTTGTGGCAATTAATATCCCAAACAAAATGATTAATCCCAAATATGCAATAAGTGCTTGAAAAGATACTTGTTATGCCTTGGAGTTCAAAAAATGCTTGCAATGCGACACCTCAACATTTTTCTATGTAGATATCACCGGTTACTGCCACCAACTTATGCTAATTAATTAGCTCTTATTAATCTTGCACGTAGCAAATTGTACCTAGCAAATGCAACTAGGTGGGATATTTGAGCGAGCCCTTGTGCAATTTTTGAGATGGTACTCAATTAGCATCATGCTTATGGTATGCAAATTACCACACGTCTCCTGGCTTATTTTTATAAATAGGCGCTTAGGCAATAGCGAAATCATACTTAGCAGTTTGAGCTTAATTAGTAATAGGTAGTTGGCTTAGAATTGAGCATTAGCAGTTGCATAGAATTTGCATAGAGCTTAGACTTAGGCAGACTTGCATAGAGCTAGTGCTAGACAATTGTATAGAGCTTGGACTTAGGCAGTTTGCGTAGAGCTAGGCACCATGAACACTCCAATTAGGTTAGTCTGTAATAAATCCCAGATGGCTTTCCTTAGTGAAATCTCAACTAGGAATCTCAAAAGAATGACCAAGAATAAGCATTCTCTGGCCATTATAGTGATAAAGTGGGTTCTGGGAAGGAACTGTATTGACTATGAAGACATGTACATAGTTAATACTGATGTATTCTCTCACTTTGTTGCATCCATGCTCGACATCCAGGTTCCCAAGCCATTGGTTCTTCATCTGGTGCTTGATATATTTTTGAAGAAGTACTTGGGAATCCTTGGAGAGGTAGTGGAAAATGTTGTGTTTGGTATAGGCCTACCAACAGCAAGCGACCTCCAGAAATATATTGAAGAAGACGCAGTAGTACCATGGGTGTCATTCATGAGTGGATTTTTCACCTAGTTGCAAGAAGAACATCATCAAAGGGTCACCCATGCATGCCACTTCTTGTTTTGCTTGTACAATGTGGTGCCTTTCTATGACATTGATTGGTACACCGACTTCTAGAACCTGGTGTTCCCTCTGTCGCTCGCCATTGCTCCTACGGATGTTGTTGCTGGTCCTGATGTCGTCCCTGCTGATGAAGTGATTCCAGATGTTTACATTGATGCCTCCATTTCTATTGCTCATTCCTGAGACTGAAAATATTTTTTTATGCTTTAAGAACTAATACTCCTTAGTCTATTTTTTGTATATACACCTCGAAAAAGGCTTTATCGTAGCTATATATAAAGAAGATACATAATGTATATAGATATATACTCTAAAAGTGTGGCCTCTGATCCATTTTGACAATGTACTTATCAAAGTATATAAATATAATGAAGGTATAGCTTATATTACAATTCTATCTCCCTTTTTCTGCAGTTCTGCAATGCGGGTTTTCTTTTCTCTTTTCCTACATATATGTGTTTACTTCAATTTTGCATATGGGTGTCATTCCTCTACTTCATGGGTTGCTTTTAGTTCCCTCTACATTTTGCAATAATGGGTTGATTTGTTTGTGCTTCCTCACACTATAGAATTTAATTATTGAAAGACCAACTGACAAAAAAAATGAAAGAAAATAAATTACACTACTCACATATTTACATTGGTAGAATAATCTTGAAGCTTAATTGAACAATTTTAAGTGGATTCCGTTAATAGGAATCCCCAATGCTTCTTGCTCCATGTTTTCCAATTCGAACGCATTATGTTGCTTGCACTCAATTATTTTGAAAGGGCCTTCCCAAAGGTTGTCGAACTTTCTGTGTTGGCCTGGCTTTGCATCCCTTTTGTTGAATTTTAGCACTAGGTCCCTAAACTTTAGGCCTTGGTCTGAAGCTTTCTTGTCAAACCATCTCTTAACCACCTATTGGAAATTGGACATAGCTATTAGGGCCTTTTCCCTTTTCTCTTGCACTTCCAGCAACTCGGCCAACTGAACCTTTTTGTTCCACCTCGAGAGATTTGAGCAGGTGCAGTGCTGGAATCTCCATGGAGATAGGCAATAGCGGTTCTTTTCCATACACTAGCTCATATGGTGAAGTCTTGAGGACTTTCTTGGGAGTTATGTGGTCCACCCACAGCGTTACCTGAAGGTTTTTATGCCATTCTCGTTGGTGCTTTGAACTGATTCTTTTGACGAGTCTGACTATATTTTTGTTTGTTGACTCAGCCAGGACAGTCCCATGTGGGTAGTAGTTTGATGATGTCTTTTCAAGAATATGCCATGTGCAAGTGAAAATTGAAATATCTTAGAGCCTAGGAAAGCCTTGGCATTGTCAAAGATGATGGTTTTAGGAGGGTTGAATCTTGTCACTAGTTCTTTGAGGAAGTCTACTATCTCTTCCTTCGTCACATTCTTCAAGGGAATGGCTTTGGTCCACCTGGTGAAGTAGTCTATTGTCGTTAGAATCCATTTGTGTCTGGTGTTGGAGGCGAGATTCATCATTCTAATGAAATCAAGGCCCCATTGTGCAAAAGGCTCATCAACCACTATCAGATTGAGAGGCATCGTAAAAAAATTTCTTCTCGCAAAAAATTGGCATTCCTTGCAGGTTTTTACCAAGGAGTATGAGTCATTGAATAGCGTAGGCTAGAAGTACCCAGCACACATGATTTTGATGGTGGTGGTCTTTGTGGAGAAGTTCCCACCCGTGGGAATACTGTGGAAAGTGTCGAGGATCCTTTTGATGTGCTCTATGGTGATACATCGCAATAGAATGTTGTTAAAGTTCCTTTTGAACAGGACCCCTTCGATGAGCGCATATTCGTTGTTTTGTAGTTGGTAGAATCTTCTCTTTTGAGAAGGAAGGTTGGGCGGATATTTCCCTGTGTGCATGAATCTCACCCGGTCCACTAGCCAGCATCCTTCAGACTGGGACTTATTTGTTAGAACCAGCTCCGGTTGCTCTTCTTCGACTGTCATTTCCTTGTCGTGCACCAAATATTCGCACAATCCTCTTCCTCGGACGGTCTTTGTAGGCTTGACCTCAATGTCATATTCAAGGATCTTAGTGATCCAATTAGCCCTCTTTTCGGTGATTTCTCCTTCCATGATGTACTCGCACACACTAGAATGTGTGACATGGACAATCACCTTATTGCAAGATATTAGGTGTCGAAACTTATTGAGTCCCTTAACAATTGTGAATGCTTGCCTCTTGACGAAGTTTTAGTTCATCTCATATTCCTTTAGGTTCTGGGAGTGAAATGCTATAGGATGTTCTCCCTTGCCTTCATCGTCCTTTTGAGTTAAGACAGTAGTGATGCTTGACTTGCTACTAAATACATACATTATAAAGTCCTTTGATAGGTCTGGATTAACTAGCACAGGAGCTGAAGAAATAGCATCCTTAACCTTCTTGAAGGCTTCTCTAGCTTTTTTAGTCCATTTGAATAATTGATCCTTTTTTAGCATTAGGGTGGTTGGTCTGATTATCCCTACAAAATCTGAAATGAATTTGCTTGCAAAATTTACCTTCCCCAGGAAATATTGGACTCCTTTTTTGTTGACCACTAGGGGAAGTTTTTTGATTGCTTTCACCCGCTCAGGGTCAATCGTGATTCCTTCTTTGGACACTATGTGTCCCAATAGCTTGCCTTGTGGTACTCCGAAGACACATTTTTTTAGGTTCAGGGATACCCCGAACTCCTAGAATTTTTTAAAACCATCTCAAAGTGATCGAAGTGATCATCTTTATGTTTGGAGAATACAGTCAAATCATCCAAATAGATTAGGATAATCTTGTTAATCAATTCACTGGAAGCGATATCCATGGGCCACTGAAAAGTGGCTCTTGCATTTGAAAGGCCGAAAGACATTTTTGCATATGTGAACATTCCCCACTTGGTAGTAAACGTTGTCTTGTGTCAGTCCTCTTCTTTAACCCAGATTTGATTGTAACCAGAGAATCCATCCAATAGAGAAAACATTTATGACCCTACCACTGTTTGCAAGATTGTCTCCATAGAAGGCAGCGGGTAGTGGTCCTTTAGGGATGCTCTGTTCAGGTCCCAAAATTCAACACACAGGTGGATGTCTTCATTCTTCTTTTGAACTCAGACTAGGTTGGATACCCATGTGTTGTGCTTGATTGATAAGAAAATCTGAGACTGAATTAGCTTTGTTAGTTCTTGCGCCATCATGGCTTCGATCTTCAGATTCACTGGCCTTTGTTTTTGGCAGACTAGTTTTGCACCTTTCGTCAGCTCTATTGTATGCTAGATGATTTCTAGATTGTATCCCTTAAGGTCATCATATGACTAGGCCACTACTCCTTGATAATTTTCACAGAAACTGATGAGCCTCTCCTTATCATGATGTGAAACATCTTTCCCAACTTTGAGCTTTCTTCCATCTCTGACCTGAAGTTCCGTAGAGTTGCTTTTGTCCGCTACAAACTTCCTTTTATCATTTCTTGCATCATCACAATCAAAAAAAAATTCGAGAGTGAAAAATCCCTTTGGAAGCTTATTAGACCTTAGCTGAATGATTTTTCTGTCGTAGGCCTCAGAAATCTTCAGTTGGAGTTGGTCGGTAAATTCTCCCGATTGTTGGATGAATGAGGCGATGTGATCATCACTGTCAAATACCTACCAGCTCTAATCATTGTTTGGAATTTTTGATCGGACTATCACTCATACAGAGTGTTTGTTATGAATTAGGTTAGAGGCAGGGTCAAACTAAGATCCGATTGCTGCCATGCGATCTGCATCAACATTTTGTTCTCAGGGTATTGTCTAGATGTTGAAGGCTTTGAAACCTTCGATCAGGTCCCATACTCTATGTCTATATGATCACATGTGAATATTTTTTGTAGCATAGACCCCTCAGACTTGGTTTACTACTAGTTTAGAATCTCTGAACACCATTAATTGCTCGATGCCCATCCTCTCCGTAAGGCTTAGACCTTGCACTAGTCCTTCATATTCAACTTCATTGTTTGAACAAGTGAACTGGAAGCGGAAAGATCGGAGTGTCTTTTCATTGTGTGGGGATATCAAACATATCTCGGCTCCTGCACCCACTTTGCATCTTGCTCCATCAAAGTGTAACGTCCATAGTTCTAAAGTTTGGTCACTCTTAGGTTCCCTTATGACCTTCAAAAGCACTTGATCTTCATCATAGATGACATAAGTGTGGAACCCGATAGCATGATAATTTCTGAAAGGTTCAGTGTCTATGTAATCACTTAAGAGAACTTCTTCTTTATCGGTCTTTTCTCTGATCACTTTTTCATCTTCTAGCAACTTGGTGCAATATGTTTCCTCCTTGGTGAAAGAGGTATGAGCAGCCTCAAAATTGATCATGGCTTCATTGGCCACATGTTCCAAATGGAGAGCTTCAAAAACTATTTTCATTTTACCTCCATGCTTGGCCTTGAGGGTCAAGTGTGACCAGTCCAAAGAAAGATACCCTCCTATCTTTGAAGTGAATTCTCAGGATAGGCAGAGATTGAACATAGGGGGAACATCTATGATTACCATATCTTGTGGAACTATGATGCTAGGGTAGGAGAACAGATTCAAGGGGAGGTCTTTGATGACACCTACAGTTTCAACTTTGTTCCCATTGAGTTGCATAACCCCTTTCTTTAAAGGTTCATAGCTAAGTCCTAGGGCTTTAGCTATTTGCTTGGGCATGACTATAGTGCTAGCACCAAAGTCAATCATGGCATTGTGCAATAATTTCTCTCCCATAATAAGAGTTAAGAAGAATGGTTTCAATTTTGACTTATCTCTAACCTTGGTAGAGGCTTCCTCTGTGCTATTTGTGAGAACTTTGGAAGGAGGTGATGGATCAATAGTCTTTCCCTTGAGTGATTGCTCTGTTGGCTCAATAATTGGATCCTCTCGGAGAGCCTGTTGTAGTAATATCTTTTTCTTTGGACTAGCTAATATATCCCAAAGAGATATGTTAGTGGATGATTTTTTCAATTGTTCCACCACATTGAAGGGTGGCAGATTTGGAAGCTTCTACTCCTTAGCTCTGGTTATGACAATTTCGCTTCATGGTGGTCATTGTTGTATCATTGCAGAGTTACTAGATGTCTAGTTAGAAGCATTTTTAGGCTATGGACTGACTAGTTGCAAGACGACTAGTTCACCTATGAATCTCCTCTTTGAGCGAGTATTATAATCAAATTTCACTTGTGGGGTTTTTTATGTAGATGCATCGTTGGAAAGCATTGCCTCTTCTCCTTCTATCCATGAGAAGAGCGCATGATTAGGAGCAATATTTTTTTTCTTGCTCCAAAGACATCCCCTACATTTTTTAGGTAAGCACCACATTTTCCATTTGCAGAGAGGCATATACATAACCTCCATGGTCCGGCATCGCGCCTTGAGTGCGTTGCTCCACCACCTTTTGTTGTAGGTTATCACGTGGGCAATTCTGAGGCATATGTGTGTTTCCACAAGGGAATCACTAGGGGTTGGTGTCATTGACTAAATTGTTTTTCCCCGCTGTCAGCTCTCTACTTGAGCTTGGATTGGTGCCCTGTAACAGATAAGGCATAGGTACTATTTGATTAGTTGTTTGAGCCTGCAGATTTGAGTGAGCGCCTCCTTGGAACTAGTTCTGTTGGTAAGAAGACCTTCTGCCTTGATAATTTTGATAGGTTGGCTTCGAAGGCACAGACTGGTTTTTCTTGATGATAGTTATTTCATTGGCGATGGTCCACAACATTTCCTTGAACTCACTCATCTCTTGCTTCAAAGAGTTGGATGTAGAAGCAACGTTCTATGGCGCATTTGAATATGTGTACATGGATTGGGGAGGTGCAGACGCACTGGTAGATGGAATATCCTGAGTGGGAACTGATATTTCTGGAAATATAGGTATGATGGGCCGAGGCGAAAACTTTCTAGCGTCTATCAGATTATTCTCTGCCTTAACTACAATGTTATATGCATCCGGTAGAATGGTTCTGTCAAGAGATTGGATCATCATTGAGATGTCATCGTTCATAGATTTCAAGTAAAACATGAATGCCATCTCAGGCAGTGGGCAGATAGCATCCTGGATTCTCTACCAAGTTATGTGGAACTGGGTGTTGAAATCAATCATGGCTTCATATGGGGCCCGTTTTATGACCGACAGTTGATGATATTGTGAAGACCTGTCTCCATCATTTGAGAATCTTTCATAGAAAGGGTCTCCAAGTTGATCCCAAGTAGCGATGGTATTAGCTTGCAGCGTACGGTACCAATCTAGTGCCTTACCTCTGAAAGAGGTTGCGAGCAACCTTAGCGCTACATTTTGGTCTATAAATCCGTGCACTAGACACATGTTTGCAACATCTTGTAGATGTTCGGATGGTGTTCTTGAGCCATCTCCAGTGAACTTAGGTATACCTTTTAAATTAGAAACTAAGATAGGGGCCCAAACAACGGGTGCTACTAGTGCTACAAAGGGACTTGCAGCATCCCATGCCACACAATTTCTATTAGCAGTGGGAAACATGGCTAGCAGAAGGGGCGGAGGAAGTGGAATATTCACTAATTGGGTCACGAATTGTACTATTTCTAGTGACGGCACTAACAAACCAAGATTATTCGCTATTTGGGACCTAGTAACAGGTCAATGGCTCATACACCCTCTTTGAATTTAGATTCATTTAAGCAGTCCCACTAGGCGTGCCAGAAAAAAGAAACTATTGATGCCAAAAATTGGCAAGGTAACAACCTTTATGGGAAACTCAGTTAATGGGGGACCAATTGCGCTAAACTAAGTGACCTCTGGGTTTTTAAAGAAGTCGACTTCTTCTGTAATTGGGTTTTTGGAATGGGAAAAGGAAGCAGATATAAAAAATAAAGTTCTAAGTAAGGCGATGTGCCAAGAAGTTGAGACAGACATGGTAAATCTATCTTTTGGGATTCAATTTAAGGGCATGATCAACAATCTGCTATGTCCCATAATAACAAAAATCAAAGATAAAGACCTGAACAATTCATTTAATGACATAAAATAATTCTTACACACATTCACTAAAAAGAGGAGTCAAAGACATGATCTAAACCAACAAACTTGTATTAAAATCATAGAAATTTTGCAAATGAACAATTCAGGACAGTAATGGCACAGTATTAATGTTTTATCAAATGGCTTAAGAAAAATAGAAAGGCTAAACAATGGCACAGTTTGAGAGTCTCCTACAATAATCTAAAAGCAATATTAAAGGCTTGGTGTCTTTCCCTGATTTTTTATGTGTCTTCCAAACTCTTCTTTTGAAGGAAGAAGTAGTATATATAGCTAGCAATCCCACCGCATGGTGGGCCAGTAACATAAAATATTTTGTATCTTGAGCAATGATGGTTGCAGCAATGATTCCCCTTGGCTGTTGTAACAAAAAAAATTTGGGACATAGAACATGGTCGTTCCCTAGCCAAATGCATTCCCTGTGAATGATGGCAGTGGTCCCAGAAAAACCCTATGTAGAAAAGTTTCACTCACCTACGAAAGCAGTTAAGACACACGGCAGCTTGGCAAGGCATGCAACTCGCTCCATCCTTCCCTTCGATAGAACTCCCACCGAAGAGAAGTGTGATGGCAGATCGTAGCCCATGGTTCATTTCTCCCTTTTTGAAATGAAATCTTGCACTAGGAAGACACGTGGCAACATTATTTACTATTAGTGCCGACTGTAGGGTACGCAAAAAGTGTATGTGGATGAAAGCTATGTGGCACATGGATGGGGCCCGACTAAAAAGTGAAGGAAACAGCCATGAAGGGCCTATGGTGATGACACTTGGAAGCATGGCGAGAGCCGGTAGAAGAGCAAAGGAAGCAATCACTGCGAGGAGCACTTGGAAAACATGTGGCGGTATCCAACAGAGTTTATCAAAAAGAGGCACGATTGAGAAGCGAAGGACAACATTTCGAACATATGAGGCATGGGCTAGTACTTAGCAAAAACAAAACCACCCGAAGGGAGCTCGTGGAATTTTATATTCACAGGAAGCATAGAAATGAGGTTTTTAATGTTGTAAAAGGTAGTTTAAAATCTACATGGGACTGATTCGCCTAGAGGGGCGTATGAGTCCTAGTGAGGATTTTTTTCAAAATTTTCAAAAATTGTCAATTGATTTTTATGCTTTTATGTTGTATGATCTGTAAACTAAATGAAAATATAGATTTTAGATGCTTTTCAATGATTTGAGATGCAAAAATGCAACCTATATGCACTTTCACTAATGCAAAATTTAGAAACCCTAGAATGCCAATTAACTAATGCAAACCCTAATGTAATGTTAATGCAAGCAAGATATAGGATGATGATGCACTCCAAATAAAAATTATGATGTCTTAAATGCAGGTTCACTAAAATGTAAGATAGAAAATTGTCGCTACTAGGGTTTAGGACCTAGGGCAACAAACTTTCTATACTCCACATTCAAGGATGCCCTAGAGATCTCAATCCAATGAAGAAAGGGGAAAGAAACCTGACAATAGGGTAACCTAGGGTATGTTTAGAGATTAATGAGGAGTTCACCACCAAGCTAGGGCTTGGAAAGACATGAAATGCAATATGTAATGCTTAACCCTAATATGATGCAATGCTTCACTAAATGACCTAGAAAAGTATGTAAAATAAAACAGAAAGCTACATGGTGGAATGTATGCACCTGGAAATCTGAAGATGGTTGGAAGGAGCTCTGAAATGCTAGAAATTTTTAATTTAATGTTGAATGGGACTCATATGCCAAGTTGGGTGAATTAGTCCCATATTTGGGTTTCTATGCAGAAACAAGAATCTGGCAAATGAGTATCCAAATCTGTAAAAACCTGAATTTTGACCTAAAATAGGACTCATACACCAGAACTGGTGAATCAGTCATGTTAGGGATTTTTGGAACTTTAAGGTTTGAATCTAGTCTTCAAGGTCTGCTCTATGCTTCCCAATTGATTTCTAGATCCGAAACCCCGATTTGCAACCTATAGAAGTTCTCCAAGTATCTCCAATGTAAGGTGACAACTTTGACAACTTTTTCCATACTTTCTCTTCAATCTAAACCTGTAAATCACACACTAAAGAGAGGGGAAGATGTTGTTTTGTTAGTGGAAAGGGTTTTTCCTTGGTTAAACCCGTTTTGGTAATCAAACCTTGAAATAAGATGAAATAGGAATGGAGAATGATGAATGAACAAAATATGATGTTGCAACTCACCAAACCCTATCAATCAGATGTTGCAAACATGTGTGAGATGGCTCCAATAGATGTAGATCTTGACTCTTTCTTGAATAGGATAGATCTTGAATTGAATGCTAGCTTGAATCATAAAACCCTACATCACAATTTTTAGCTCAAAAACAAACATGATGCATGAAGAGTTTAACATGATGCTTGTTGCTTGAAGAATTCTCTAAAAGGCTTGATAATCTACTCTTGAATGCTCTTGTAAACACTTAAGTGCTCTTGTGAACTCAAACTTGCTATTATGAATTCTCTCACAAAAGTCTTAGGTGAAAATGAGTGAAAGAACCTTGTATTTATACTTAATTATGCAAGAACTCTCAAAATTACAACACTACAAGTCAACATCAAATCTAGGAGGATAAAATCTCGCTAAAATTTTGAATTAATTTTGATTTTGGGCCATAAGGGACTCATTCTCCACCCAAGGTGGTGAATGAGTCTCATTAGGCATAATTTATGGGACCATTTTTAGAAATGATTAGAAAGGTGTAAAACCAGGTTCAGGACCCAAAAACCTAGGTGACACTCATACGCCCAAGGTGGCGAATGAGTCCCAGATCACTAAATCTAGGCCACAACCTGAAAAACACCTGAATTATGATTGGATGTTGATTTGTGTCAGGATTATCCTCGAAAAGATGCATTAAATGAGGCTTGCAAATACAAAATAGGACCAATTATTTATAAGAAAACCCAATTATTTATGAAAACCCTAGAAAAGTGTGAAAGTGTATTACAACACCTTAAATAAGGCATGATTAAGGTTAAAAATATATTTATTAGGTGTAGTTAATAAAACTTCAAAAAAATGTGAAAGTGTGTTACAACACTTCACAACACTTTAGCAGGGTAATATTTTAAGTTCATTGTTCACAAGGGCCCAAGACCTGATGTGAATGTGTCAAACACATTACAACACTAAATCAAGGCACCTTTAAGCTTAGTTTAACGAGGGCCCAAACAAGCAAGAAAAAGGGATACTTTTTCCTTTGCCACAGTTTGTAGCAAAATAAAGTTGTTTGTAGCAGAAAAAATGTTGTTTGTAGTAAAACAAATACTATTAATAGAAAAACAATGTTGTTTGTAGCAAAACAATGTTGTTTGTAGAAAAACAATGTTGTTTGTAGCAAAACAATGTTGTTTGTAGAAAAACAATGTTGTTTGTAGCAAAACAATGCTATTTGTAGCAAACAAATGTTGTTTTATAGAAAAACAATGTTGTTTGTAGCAAAACAATGTTGTTTGTAGAAAAATAATGGTATTTGTGGAAAAACAAATATTGTTTTATAGCAAAATGATGCTTTTTGTAGCAAAACAATGTTGTTTGTAGCAAAACAAATGTTGTTTTATAGCAAAACAATGTTGTTTGTAGCAAAACAATGTTGTTTGTAGCAAAAAACAATGTTGTTTGTAGAAGTTTACAAGTTTTTGCACCAATATGTTTCATTAACAGTTTTAAGTTATCCAGTACAACATTCAAATGAACAGATTTTCCATCATTCTACTATTCAAAAATTTAAACAATACTAGTACTCTTTTTGCAATAAATAAATCGAATGACATGCTTATTGTTTTAAGACTAAAATAAACATAAGAGTTTGGAACGATTTCATTATTTCTAGGGTTATAGAAAAACTTGTGTTTCCTATTGGTGACTGCAAGGAAAAGAATAAATGTTCAAGCCATTTGTCATTCCAAAGAATGACCAACAGTCAAACGACTGTTCAATTTTACCATAAACATTATCAATGGTCGATCTTTGGTGAATGCCTTTTAATGGCATACATAGCTTGACATGTAAGAAATTACCTATGATCAAATAACATGCAATTAATCGATCTTATAGATCAATACATCATAATGCAAAAAATGGAATGATATGCTTGTTCCTCCATCATTTATGGTGAACGATGCGACTTCAACAACAACAACGATTATCTATTGCTCTGTTATTTTAATCCAAACCATACACCCATAGGGTAAGTCATCCATCATTCGGCCTAGATGACATGGAAATCAAATAATATGAAAAAGAATAACAGTGATAATACAACCATTTCCCTAAAGGGAATGTTCAACGATTTCATTTTAAATTGTTTCATATAACACAAACTTCTTTTATTCAGATTTAATCCGAATAGCCATAAAATGGATAAATAACTCACATGCAAGAAATTACAGATATAGCCGATAACAATACGGCAACATGACTCGGCCATGCTCGGCTAGTATGTTGATAGGGTAAAAAATGCTCTGATGATCCGAAGGATTTTTTGCTAGGGCACTCTTCACTCTTTCATAGTGCTCATCCCCTGGCAGATTGTAGATTATCTACTACCTCAAGTTAGACCTTGTTGATATCATGGTTGTCATATGTATTCATCTACTAAGAGCATCAACCACTCTATTCTCTTTCCCCTTTATATATTCAATTCCAAAGTCATACTCGCTAAAGGAATTCTAGCCACGTTCTTTGTCATGCATTAAGGTTTAGTTGGTTAAATATGTATCTCAACCCCAAGTTTTTTGTCTTGAGTTCAAATAGCTTTCCCAAAAGATAATGCCTCTACATTTGTAAGGCGTGAACTATGGCCACCAATTCCAAATCATGAGGCACGTAGTTCACTTCATGTTGCTTGATCTTTCTTGATTCATATGCTACCACTTGTCCATCTTGCATTAGTATTGCTCCCAACCCCTCTCCTAAAGCACCTGTGATTACTGTGAATATCCCATTAGGATCAGGGATAGTCAACACTAGTGTTGTCATGAGCCTCTCCTTTAGGAGTTGGAATGCTTGCTCACATTTCTTATTCCATTCAAACCACACTCCCTTCCTTTGGAGTGAGGTAATAGGATATGCAATCTGGGAGAACCCTTGCACAAACTTCCTATAGTATCCTGCGAGGCCCATGAAGCTACAAAATTTTGAAACATTCTGAGGCACTGGCCATTCCACGATCACCTTGATCTTCTCAGGGTCTATGGAGACTCCTTCAGCTAAAATGATATGGCCCAAATAGTGCACTCTATCTTGATAGAATGAACACTTGGACAACTTTCCAAAGAGTTTCCTTTCTCTGAATCATTGGAAAACTATCCTCAAATGTCTATCATGCTCTTCTATAGTCTTTGAGTAGACTAAAATGTCGTCAATAAAGATTAGGACAAAATCATCCAAGCAGTCTTTGAACACACTATTCATAAGATTCATAAAGGTTTTTGGTGCATTTGTTAAACCAAAAGGTACCACTGTGAACTCGTAATGTCCATACCAAGTTCTAAATGTAGTTTTCAGAATATCTTCTTCCTTAATCCTCAATTGATGGTACCCTGACCTGAGATCAATTTTGGAGAACACTGTCACTCCCTTCATTTGATCAAACAATTCATCAATCCTCAGGAGTGGATATTGGTTCTTGATGGTAACATTTTTCAACATCCGATAATCTATATACAGATGCAAAGTTCCATCTTTCTTTTTCACAAAAATAATCAATGCTCCCCAAGGAGACACACTAGGTCTTATGAGTCCCTTATCCAACAATTCCATTAGTTGGGCCTTCAACTCCTAGAGTTCCATTGTGGTCATCCGACAAGGTGCTTTGGATTGAGGCTCTGTTCCTGGAACTAGGTCGATAGAAAAATTGAATTCCCTCTTCGGATGAAATTTTGTAAGTTCTTCAGGGAATACATCTTGGAACTCCTTAATAATAGGATAGTCATCTAAATATGGCTCCTTGTTGTCAAGATTACTAACATGCACTCCATAAATTGCACATCCCTTTCGATGAGCCTTCTTGAGTTGCATCATAGAAATCTGTCTAATCTCTAAGGGTCTCTACATTCCACAAACCTCAGCTAGGTTTCCTTAATCATCCAGACAGTTGACCACCTTATCCTCACAGTTCACTAAAGCCTTATGCTTAGTTAACCAATTTATTCCAAAAATTACATCATATGAGCCTAAGGGTGCCACATACAAGTTGACCTGAGTTTGAAAGGTCGGAAGCTCTAACTCATTGCAAAATAGATAGGTATCTACCCTCCGCTCTGCTCAATTACCATACTGGACTATCCATGAATTTTCCATGTATCCAAGTCTGATGGGTATCTTAGATATTTTTCTAGGGTCTATAAAATATTAAGTAGCTCCAGTATCAATTAAGATAGAGACATATTGGCCATAGAGATTACTCGTTAGCTAAATTGGTGATGCCTAATACTCTATTTGTCTATTATCCACTGTAGTGTGGATCTAGTGAGTTTTCTGGTAGCTTCCTTCCTTCCCCAACTTTGACCGCTGAGGATAATTCAAGGCATAATGGTCACCTCCACAAGTATAACATCCATCTTGAGGCCCTTTTCAACCTCCTGGATTTTCCTCTCTAAAGCCTTCTTGCTTATGGTCATCTTTCCCTTTCCCTTTGCCTTTGTTTGCTTTCTTATTCTTTCCACCATTACCATCTTCACCCTTCTCCTACGATTCACTTCCCCTCTTGAGATTACGGATCTAATGGCTCTTGTCTCCCTTATGAAATTTTTTCTTCCCATAACAAGATTTAGAACTTGAATCGCTATGAAGATTGGATAACTGCTACAACTTTTTTTCCTATTTGGTGGCCTTTTGAAAGACTTCATTCATGGTTTGAGGTTCATGCATATCCACTTCAACTCCTATGTGGGGTCTGAGTCCCATTATAAATTTTCAGATATGGAACTGTTCATCCCCCTGATATTGAGGCACATACTTCAACAGGTTAGTGAACTTTTCCCAATACTGAATCACCGTCATATTTCCTTGGGTTAAGTTCTAAAATTCTCACTTTCTTGTCAAAGAAAAGTTGTGGTAACCATCTCTTCCTAAAATCTTGGAGGAAGAGTCCCCAAGTGATCTGAACAAGTTGTAGGTTTCGCTCTAACTTCTCATTATCCCACCAAGTCATTGCTTCACTTGAAAATTGATACGTAGCCCATGTTGCCTTAGTTTGTTCAGAAAGGTTACAAAGCCCAAAGTACTTTTCCATTTCTATAATTCAAGTCTCAGCTCCTGTTCTGATAGCCTTACCATTGAACTTGGGTGTTGCTACTCTTTTGAGGTCTTTCCCAAGCTCTTCCTCAATTCATTCGCATGGACCTACCCCTGGACCACCATCTCCTTGATTTCCTTTTGCATTCCTGCAGTCCTGGTCCTCGCATGCCACTCAGAATTCTTGCTCAATGTGATCCGTGCAAGACTCTTGTTGATTAAGAATCTCTAGAATTTGCTCCAGCCTCTTGTTTGATTCATTATTGGAACCACTACCACCCCCATCTTTCCTGGTGGTCACCATGTTTTCCTACACTTATCCTTCAACACAGTCATGTTTATCGTATCTCAACACAAGGTTCTACGAATAAACATTCTTAAGCTACATCACATAATTTTCATATGCATACATCCCTCAACATAGAATACATACACATTCATGCAAGATACACACATTTTAGATTTTCTCATTGAACACACCAAAATATTATCTAATTTTATTTATATTTAAGGTGATTCAATAGACCCTTATTTACAATAGACTTCTAGTTACATCATTATAATTTCTCAATATCAGATAGAGGACATTCCTCTAGGTCATCATCCGAGTTTACTTCAAACTTTACTGAAGAGGACGGTTGAGGGTGTAGACTCTCTTTTTCCTCTTTGGTCAACAAGGGTGCATTGGGTCCACACCCTAGAGGCCAGTGCCGATTGCGAAAGGCTTTTGATCTTAGGCATTCACCTCTCCTCAATCTTCAAGCCTCTCTCTAGCTTGAGTCGTGTAAGAGCCTAAGCTAGAGTTTCATCATTTGGAATTTATGATGGAACCTCTACCTTGGCGTTTCCTTCCTTTACGTCATTCTTACATGAGGTTCTAATAGTTTTCCCTTCTTTTGTTACCTTTGACCTTCCCATTCTTGCATTCAATTCAGGTTCGGTCAATTCTCAGGACATCCAAATTTTAGGTCAAGGGTCAACGACCCCTAGTCAACTACGGTAGACTTAAAATTCCTAGAGTTGAACCCTAAGCTTTGATACCAAATGTAATAACCCATTCCAAATTATTACTTAATTAATATTATTGTAAATGACACATGAATATAATCTAAATTAAAAAGACATAATTAGTGGCTAAAGTCATTCATAGCTACACATGTCCATTTAAAATGAGTCAAAGATTCTTATATTCACTTCAAAAGTTAAATTACAATATCAAGATTTACATGGAACCTAAGGCCACAATATCATTACATAGGATATTTCTCATCAAGTACATGAATGATTTACATCAAGTTACATCGTAGCCTATAATAGTCTAGTGAACAACTAAGGTTATTTTTCAACGCTCACCTCCACTGGTGGACGAGAACATGGTTGAAGCGCTTTACTGCCCAACCACGAAGCTTACGCTCCCTCGATATTCTTCCAACTTGAAGAATGCCCGACCCTGCACAAAATTTTTAGCAAGAGAACAATATGCAAGGTGGAATCTGGTGAGTTCCCATACATCAACATGAAAGTCTATCTATAAGTTAGAAAACAAATGCATGATCTATGCTAGGAATGGTAGAGTGAAATCACAGAGTTCATTCATACATACATAATGAACAATATTGTTTGGCCAAGCATAATAAGTGTGTTGCAACAACAACAAACAATAGGTTCTGGTAAAGCAAACCTATACTCTTTGTACTCCATTTCGGCACCTGTCCCGGAAGGTAACTTTTTACTATAACAACTATCTACCCTCTAGCAACAACTACCCATAGATGCTCTAGTCAACTAAGGTATCATTGTTTTGTTCAAGTACTTAAAATATTCTTTTGTAGATGTCTTCAAAAGAAGAGACAGAATACAAATTTATACTCTAAACAAAAAATCAGAATTGATGATTCATAGAGTATTTCAATAATCAGTCATATCATTCTTACGACTAGTTTCTACTTATCACCATAAGCTTTTTCCTTATTGTAAATATACTAAAACAAAAGAAGGTATGTCACAAGTATGTGTATGTAGGTAGAAGAATTATATGTGCATACACATATATGTGCCTACTAATGTTTAAGTTTGTGCATACATTCTGAAATAATTATGAAATTCAGATTTGCAATATTAAAATAGTATTCCCTTGACATTTCTTGTCAAAACAAATATTCTAAGCAAGTCTATGCTAACAATTTCTCACATACTATTATACTCTAACATTGTTGTTTCCATGAGAACATTCATTGTTTAAACAGAACGAGTATTGTTTCCCACTAAACAATCATAAAACAAGTTTACATATGAATATTCATTGTTTAAACAAAAAAAGTATTGTTTCCTACTAGACAGTCATAAAACATGTTGTTTACATATGAACATTCCTTGTTTGAACCGAATAGGTGTTGTTTCCTACTAAACAGTTGTAAAGTAAGTTGTTTATAAGCTAAATAGTTTATAGAGCAAATTTTTTTCTAGCTAGAATGATAACTTTTCAACAAAACATAGTTGTTTGCTAAGGAATAACTTATGTTTGTATCAATACATTTTTGTTTTAAACTAACAGAATATATCTAAGGACAATGTCGTTTACTCATTTTTCTGATCTTAAGTTGTTTACATGCTACATATTCACTTTCAAGTAATTGTTCATCATTTAGTATTGAACGGGTTTGTCCATTATGAATAGAAAATAAACAAATCAGATAGCATAGTTTCAACCTTAGAACGAAATGCCTATAATCCAGATCTTGAACTCTTTCATCACTGGAATCACTATGAGAAACTTTAATATTATAAAGAAACCAAGTTCAACATGTTTGTCAGTGAATTTCTTAAGCAAGTATTTTAGTTAAGAATACAAGGAGGTTTCAAGGTCAAACAATACTTTTGACTACTCAGGATACAACAAATAAACCAAGGTTGTTCTAGTTTTTGACCCATTTCTATGGTTAGGTACCTCCTATTTTAACCCCAAGTTTCATTTGAATTTACCCTTATGTGCATACTAGCGTATTCCTTAATGCATGCTACTTTATACTTCATGCAGACTCATATATGATACTAAATCAAATAAATTATACTATCAATCATGAGGATCAATACTTACAAGTTTACAAAGAAACCCTTCTCTAACATCCCATCGATTCTTCAAATCGAGGCTTCTTCTTTATACACATATGTTTACCACAATCCTGAATAAAAGAATTATTTTCCCCTTTACCACTATCGGCTAGGCCGGTAATGGAAAGCATTTTCTTTTAAAGATAACACTGTTGACACATATTGAAGATAACATAGAGGATTATTTCCTCTTTTCATAGGTTCGACAGGCGAACCTTTACAAAATCAACACCAAATGGTACACATTAAATCGTAATATGAATTCTAATAGACAAGATATGGCTTACTCTATTGAGTAAACATTATTAACAGTCGCTTCATAGGTTTTGATGCCTCGCATTAGCACAAAAGGCTATTTAAATGGCTCCATTCAAGATACTAACATGAGCAAGTCATAGGCCATGCGAATCCCCTAGAGGGTGGTCGCAAATCTATACCTTCGGCCTAAGCCGAAAACACACGGATAGTAACATTGTATGCCACTACACGTTTGGTTCTACCATCAAATGCAATGATAAACACTAGCTAAGGAAATGAAAATATATGATAGTGATATCAATACTATTTCAAGAAACGTATTACCTCAATGGTCGAGCCTTTCGATTGAAACCTTAGATTTTTCCTACAACTTCGATCTCTTTTTTCCTTTTTGGGTGCTTGTCGATTTTCTTCCAAATCGATCCCCTGCTTTTTTTTACCCACCACCTTCATTCAAAATGGTAAAAACCCCCACTTTTTCGTGCAGCTAGGTGCCAATATTATGGATTTTTCCTACCATAGCCGCCCTCTAATTTTGAATAATGCCTTTATTATTGGGCAGGCCACGACCATCATGGGTTTTCCTTGTAATCTTCATTGATTTTTCCACAGTCTGACTCTTATTGCATCAGTTATCAACCTAATTTCAATTCAAATTTGAATATGTATATGTGCGTGTATATATATATATATGTGTGTGTGTAATATATATACATGTAATATATATATACATGTAATATATATATACGTATATATATATATATACTTATATATTTGTATCTCTATGCATTTAAATGATTTCATTCACATCTTTCCATGCATTTGAATAATATGTATATATATGTGTGTGTGTGTGTGTGTGTGTGTTTGATTTAAATACACGTATATATATGTGTGTGTGTGTGTATATATATATATGTTTTTAAATAAAACATTCATATACAAGTTGCTTGTTTTGGAATGGCTCAAGGGTTCCATACACTATCATTTTAAGTAAGGAACTTGAATTTTCATTTTGAGCTTCTTTACATATGTATATATATTTACTTCTACGTTGAAGAAAAGAATTTTCTTTACAATGCTTGTTTTTAGTTCCTTCAAATCACAAGGTTTGAATAGTCAATTAAATCTACTAACCATTCATTTGCAAGCACTGAAACAGTTCAAATCAGGAAAATTTCACTTTCTTATATATGCAAATCAATCAAATTTCAGTCATCATGCCATTGTGGTGTGTGCAGCTAGATCCCAACTGGCTTACCATTCGATCCGGCTAAATAATCCTACTTCAACTGAGTTCTCGTCCTTCAACCTGTCACCTCGCAACTAGACACACTTGCACTTGCAAATTGATCAATAACGTTCAATTCTTGATGACATATAAAATACTTTTCAAAAATTCACAAAGTCAACATCAGTCAACTCCTTTCATTCAATTTTTTGAATATTCCAGAATCTCTATTTAATATTTAGTTGAATGTCATCAATAATTCAATTTTTCCATATTTAAATAAATATGCAATAAAATTGAGTTATGAGAAAATCAGAAAACATAGTGTATGTAGGGAAGAAAGTTCCCTTTTGCTTCTCATCCAAGAAGAAATCATTTACATTCCCTAGTTGCCACATCACCTCCAAAAACCCAATCCTCATAGGCACTTCACTGGGGAGTATGTGGGGTGTCAATTGTGTTCCAAATACCCTTATAATTGTACAATTGTTATAATGGATTACATCCCCCCATTTGTGAGCAATATTCAAATCAGGGCTCCTTTCAATTGGCCTCAAAAAATCATGTAACTCTTTGGGGATCGTAGGTACATCCACCGTTAGAGCATGTCTCAATTTGGTGGAAAAAATATTTGTAGTAGTCACATAGTCGGTCTTTTGTTTATTCCTATCCAACATAGGGGTCCATGACTACATCGACATCTCAATACCATCCACAACCCTTTTAAGTTCCATCTCCTGACCAAAATAGTCTGCACCTTTGAAAAGAAACATATGCATAAAGAGTGAAAACCACCAAAATATGACACCAAGTTTCCCACCCTTCAAGGCCACCAATCCTTTGTGAATTTCCTCTGATATATAGGTGGAAAAATCATATAAGGTATTTATGTTAAGATGTTGGATACTCGCAGCCATGTACATATGGGCCATTAGCATGCTAGAGCTAGGATCAAACCCTAGAATTTGGCAGAGGGAGTAAAAGGTCTTCTAAAAATATGGTTGGAAATACTTAATAGGGAGGGGCTCAACATCAGAAGATCCCAAAGTAATCTTTCTTTTGTTGATTCCCTTCCCTAATGATATCAGAAAATTGGTCAACACTGACACCCTGAAGTTGTGTTTTACCCTTTTGGATTCCTCCCTCAACATCTGCTCATCAATATTAACCATGTTACTGCTCCAAGTGTTCAACTTGAACACATATGCAACTTCTTCCTTATTAACCCATACCAGATGTTGTCCATCATGAGCTCTAGCAACCCTAACCAGAGGGTCATAGTTCGCAGCAATTGCTTTGAGAAGATCAACATCTAGATGAACATGTTGGGTACAACCAGTTTACCCATGTCCAACCTCCAGGGGTTGCAGAAAGAGATACTAGCATTCCTATTTCCAAACCATCCTTGGAAAATTCTCCATCTGGAGTATGATAGGGAAACATCTTTAATTGTACAATAATAATCAGTGATAACAAATTTAGTTCCAGGGCCAAAGTACATACGTTGTCCCTTTGATTTCTCAAAGGTTGAAGATAACAATTGTTCGATTAAGTGTTGTGACAGAGATCTTTTAGTGGGCTTCGACTCAAAAGATTTTTCTTTTGACACGGATACTTTGACTTTGGGTGCCATAGTAACAGATTTTGTGCAAACTAGGGTTTACTACTTAGCAAATTGCAAGCCTACAACTAGGGTATAGGTTGATGCAAGGCAATAACAGGACTTAATCATTCAAATTGAATGTCAAACCTTAAAATAAATACAATGAAACCATAAACCCTAATGAAAGAATGATAGAACGAGCACTTTCAAAAAAAATTTAAACAACTGAGAAGCAGGATAGCAATTTTACTAACTAGTTTTGTGGACGATTGAAAATCCTAATTCTTGTTGTCGAACGAGCTTGAAATTTTCAGCGAGAACTCCTTAGACGCATTAAATGCTTTAACAGTTTGCAATTATAATTTAACGAAAGTTTTATGGCTTTAAAACATACCAATTGGCAATTTGGTAGCTCTATGTCATATATGCCATTATGGTTCGCTCACGTGAACCAAAATGGTTGAAACGGCACATTTTCCCTCAATCTTGAACTTTGAATTTTAACCGTCGATCTCTTAGTGAGATGGCCCAACAAACAGCTCAAATTTGGTCAAGTAAGTTTGAAAATCTGACTACAAATGGTTATCACAATTTACCAACTGAAAAATGCCATGTGGATTTATCTCCATGTCACTTCGCGAGCTCCACTATCTCCACAAGCGTTGAAACTATCTACGTGTCAACCTCCCCGCTTCCCCTTTGGGTTTAAAGCGTGTGCATCTTACGGTAGTGGGGGGGCAGGGAACGACTGAGATTTTTTTTCAGAAACCATAGTAATCGTTGATTTGAACACCTTTAGTCATTGGTGCCTTCAAGTAGTGGTAGGACCCGCCAAAAGGGTGGCTAGGTGTCGCCTGCCTGCTATCCCGCTGGATCCTTAATTTGATTAATTTAATCTCGTAGGATGGAGGGGAACCAATAGAAAGCATTCAATGGGACCCGCCAAACATAACAAAGGATTTTAATAAGCATGTGCACTCATTACATGACTTAAAAGGGGCCGCCTATCTAGGTTTATAACATGAATGATATTGAGCAAATATTAAAACCCAAACTTAGGGAAAGAACAAGAATTAAAGAATGTTATGACCTACATAAGACAAGGCAAGATTTATAAGGATTCTACAGGTAGCAACTATAAACACTAGGCTCGAGGGGCTAGTGAGTAAATGGACGAAAAGGCATAAGATATGACTTAAGAGACCGGGAACAGGTAAAACTTGGTCAACTTTGAATTAGATTATTAGAATGTAGGTAAAAGGAAAAGACACCTAGGGTTTTTGAGAGGGTTTAGAACACACATAAACCCTAGAAAATAAGAACAACTAGAACCCTAAGCCTTATGACACTTTCCAAATCAATAGAACACCCAGATCAGAAAGACAACCAAATTTAAGCATATTTTGGGATGCCTATTGTAAGCTATTTGATAGCACATGTAGGATATTAGGAAATGTTGTAATTTTGCTCTGTAATAACAAAAGATGACTCAAACACTTAAGTGTATTTCTTTAATTTTGAATATAATATCGACCTATCTTGCTCTCCAATATTGCATTCACTATCTTTTGACTCAAAATAATCAACGGTTATTTATAAGTTATGGGTGTTGAACTATTAGCTTATGTTCAAGGAATGGATTAATATTCCTTTCAATTATTTATCAAAGATTGTGTGAATGACAAGGCAATAGGAATTTATAAGTAGTGTGATAAGTGTTCTTTAAAAATGATGCAGAATCACATATCAAATTCAATACCATGGAATACAATATAAAATATAAAATATCACAATTTTATGGAATATAATATAAAATATAAAATATCACAATTTCATGGAATACAATATAAAATATCATCAACTACAGTTTGGAAGATGATTCATGAAGTGCAATGATTCACAATTTCATGGAATACAATATAAAATACCATCAACTATAGTTTGGAAAATGATTCATGAAGTGGAGTATAAATACCTAAAAGCTGCTAATTTACTTCCATTTCCCAAATGAAGTCAGGGTCCTGAAACTGACGTTCAACTTGAGATAAAGTAAAAGTCATCTTGATTCTAAGTCTAGTCTTCATTTTCTTCGGCCTGCATCTCAAATTCAACATTCATTGTGTCACTGTCATTTGTCCCACTGCCACTACCACTAGTACCAGCATTTGGAATTGGAGTGTTGCACAACCCTCTTTTTTCGCATGTGGACCTCCAGATTGTGGGTGCCCTTTCAAAAGGAATTTTTTTGACATTATACACAGTTCCTTTCATCCTCAAGAAATTTTCCAAATTCTTGTCTAGTTTGTTTCTTAACTTTGATTTCAAAAATGCCAATGAATTGAACACTCTCTCATCCTGCACCGACCCCAATATCATTGTTTGACATAAATTAGCAAGTTTGAAATATTCTAATATCGTACCATGCAATATTTCACTCTGACCTAATTTTGTCCAAACCTTTGTTATTGATCCCGGTTCAAAGGCCTTCTCCATGCCCATGGAATCATACTGGTCCATCATACTTCTTGCAAAATTCCTACATTCTTGTCTAAGATTATCTTCATTTAAAATTAATTCTATTGTTTGTTCATTATATGTTACACCTTTTGAAAATTGTTCAATCAAGATATTTACTCTATCATAAAAATATTTTGGGCTATCTCAGTTTACCCAAAATTGAGGATACACAATACCCATGGCTTCAAGTATTTCATGTCGAGGGAATCTTTCTTAAATTTCTGAGGAAAGACATTTTGCAATTTCCTTCAAATTATCACTAACAGATTTAACAATGTCGTTGAAATCTTCCTTTCTAACAGGTACTTCTTTGATAGAGCCCCTGACTGTCTTACAATGGTACATTGGTATCTCATATCTACGTTCACAGATACATAAGTTCTCGCTTGCATTAAACTATAAATAATTATTAGGCTTATTCAAATCAATAATTTTCTACCACATTAAATAATTTGGGCTTTCTTCTATTAGATCTAGATATAGATGATTGAGGGCCATGCATATATGTCTACGTAGTTTGCCATATTGATAAATATACATAGTTTTGTCATGGGATTTCTTCACAAGATTGTTCATTTCATCCAACATGGGGAGAAAACTAGCTAAATTCATGAGTATCTCTATATCACTTAACCTATGTAAGAGGTCAGGAGCTTTGTCTACTGTGTTGTGATGCTCACACATTACCCAATCAAGGATTGATATTCTGAAAGAACTCGTTGCGTTGGTCCATGTAGGGAGATCCATCTGGTATCAACATCCTTGAGAAGCTTGTTTCCTGTTGTTATTCCCTCAGCAAAATTTTGAACTTTCGTGAAACGTTTGGGACTTCGACAGAAGTATGCATAGAGCTCGCGGACTAGATTTTCAACTTTTGATACTGTACGAATATTGCTTACAATTTTGAATGATAAATTCATTATGTGGGACATGCAGTGAATTCCAAGCATGTATGGTGCACAAGTAGTTTGTAACTTTGTGCAAACACCGCTCCTTTGACCTTGCATCACTGCAGCTCCATCAGCTCCTACACACACCAACTTTTTGGCAATTTTCAACTCATCCATACCTGCAATTTCATTCAAAGATTCCTTGACTAGTTCAAATAGATTTTGTGATGTTGAATTGTCCTTCATTTTATGAACACAGAGAAGATGAGCTTGGCGGACATGTTGTTTTACAGTATACACATGCATACAGACCCAAGAAGTATTGTCTACCGTAGTAACTTCATCTAAAGATAATGCAATGAAGTTTGACTCTTTTACTTTCTGCCTTAAATCTTGCTTTTCCACTGTAGCAAGATAGTTTACCCATTCCCATCCAACGTTTACTGACCAATGTGAGCTAGGAAAGTGAGGAACACCCAAAAAAGATAATAAATAAAATATTCTAGGTAGTCTGTCATAGGACGCCCTCTGGACAAAATATGAAAAACAACTCATCTGAACAGTTTTTGATAGATGTGCTCCTTCCATTGCTTTTTCAAATTGAGCCTCAATTGTACCTTGACATGCAGCAAGCTTCGACATTCTTTGCTTATGCTCTTCATATTTTGTGGCATACTTAACATGAAGACATTCTTCCTTTGATTTCCATCATACGATTGATTGTTCCTTTCCGTCTATGATTTGTTTTTCATAAACTTTATCGATATGATTTTCTATAGTGTCAAGCTTTAGTTGCAACTTCTTGTCTTTTTTACATTTCCAACTACAAATCGTACACATGCATCATGTTGCAGTTTCAACTTTGTTTGTTTTCCCCATTGGTACAATGAATGGGTACTTTGACAGCCAACCAAGTTAAAAATTCCTTTTCATTTTCCACTCGCACCCCACTTTTGATTTGTCTTTTCTTTTCTTGCTACCAACATCATCCTGATCCAAGTCAATTATCTCATTCTGGCTAACCAAGGTATCCCTTGGAACATCTTCTGCAGTATTGCCATCCTCATTTGACTCATTTAACTCAATGAAAATCTCACCTTGACCTTTCGGTGGCGGTGAGGTATTGTGAATGCCTTCATTAATATTTGGTGGAAGAGTTGATAATGTAGCTCCATCTTGATCTAATGGATCAGAAGCATTACTAATTCCAAAGTAAGACTGTATGGTACCTCTACATTTTGGGTGTTTTGATGGCCTCCCAATCCCTTCACCGCCCTAAGGAGTCTTACCCTTGTTGCTTTACATATTGATCTCTCACTTCAATAAAAGTTGGAAAAAAATGTCTTCTTGTAAAAGATGGAAAGAGAATATAGATCCAATTCCCTACTCAATATCATCTTTAAGATTGAAGCAAGAATGGAAAAGAGATAAAGAAATATTATAACACTATGAAGAAATGATCACTCGCATTTAAGTTTAGGTTTTCACTGACTTGCTATTCGTTAATGCAAGAATGCCTGTGTTGTAAGTTTGTAACTTGCCTATGATCAACTTCAAGGTTCCAAGTCCAACTTCTGAATCAAGAACTGAACAAAATGTGTAAGAATAAATGACAGTTTTGATTGTATTTATATCATTCCATATTTGGCGAATTCCACGGGATTTTTTAGTCGTATATTAAAAATTTGGCGAATCTTGTGTGCTTATACAACGATACTTTGTAATTTTCAAGGCGATTATGGCCCTACGATTAACATGGAGGTGTCACGACAATTGGCGAAATGTGTCGTCAAATGTAATTATTTTTTAATGTTATTGGCAAAATGGGCCTTCATAAGCAACTATTTGTAAATTTTAATTGGCGAAATGGGTCTTCACAAGCAACTATTTGTAAATTTTAATTGGCAAAATGGGTCCTGATACAATGTTGTTTTAATAGTATTGGCGAATATGTAGGTGTTTTATTACATGCTTCCGGGATTCCAAGTGAAAATATTAATTAGTCCATTTGAAACACATAGTTTGTTATGGCGAATTTGTTGCTTAAATATGCCTCATAAAAAAAATTGATGGTGAATGGACATGCATTGGACTGATAATTTGTAAAATCCGGGCGATTTGGACACCTTGTTGGGTGCGATTAATACGCCAATTTCAACTTGGCCGATTTCTAAAATTCACCAATTGGTGAAGATTCGCCACTAAAGTTTTCCCTGCATGTGTCTTCCAAAGTCAATCATATATGCCCTTTGCTCAAGCCACAAGGTGATCATAGAAATCAAAATTAGTTGTGCCTTTTCTTTTTTCTAGTTTTAGTGGCTCGCCCTCTTGAATTTTGTTACCGAGTTTTGTACAAATCCCATGTCCTAGTGGTCTATATAAATTCCTTTAAGGAGTTTCCATTCTTGGATAAGTAGTTGAGTTTTAAGTGCATCATGAAGTGAGGTGGTTTCATCTCGCTAGTACACAAGACTTGAACACCACCCTTGTATCATAGATTTGGGCTTGACATATTAAAATTCATATCAAGAACTCCCCTAGATAAGCTTGTACAAGCATAGATTAAGAACCTTTTAGTAGTAGTTACATAGTTGTGCCCAAAATATAACATTCTCTAAGATCACCCATACCTTCAAGGTACATTTATGGAACACTATTTGGTTAAATTCCCAATTGAATAATATAGGATGTTTGTGTGTATTCTTGTATTCCCCATTTTCCAAACAAAATCAAAACAAAACTTATGGCACCTATAATGATGGTGATAAACTAAATTTAAATTCTTATGGAGAAAGTCCATTTGAATAAAATCCATTGATTGATTCCCTCAATCAAAATCAACCTAACAACCCATTTGATATTGATAATAGTGATAGCCTTATGATTACAGTGAATATAATAAATTTGGCAATGACTTGTTTAAAACTAAACATGGTTGTGCCCAAGTTGATCAACTTATATTTCAACATAAAGATGAAAAGAAGAAAACAATCCCAACATAACAAGATCCTTATCAATGAAATCTTTACAAATCCTACTATTATCACTACTTTAGGGTACATTGTTTTCCCAAGAATGTTAAGCAATGAAGGATGCTCGCCAAGGAATACAAGTGGGGAATCATAATAAAGAGTACAAATTTGAGGAGTTGCTCCCTCATCTAAATTGTTGGCATTTTTTCTTGCAACCCTCAATTCTAAGAGAAAATACAATGCCTAAACAAAGGGAACAAGGATTAAGACAAAGATTTTCCCTAGAATCAAATGGAGGACAAGAAAATCCAACAAACAAGGCTGGACCTAGCCTTCTACACTTCGAGCTCTACAAGACTCGGGAGGGTAATCCTATTACAGGTCATAGGGAACAATAAATCCCACATATAGACAAAGCTATAGACCCTTAAAATGTAGATGAATGATATAGTCCCAGATGTATGAATAAAGGATTTTTTACATTTCATCACATTTAAGTATGATCCCTTGCACAAAAAATAATACTAAGAATGAATGAATTATACAAAAAAATGTCTTCATCTCAAACACTTAGAGGAGTGATAAATGAATGATTCCTAGGCATTTACCATACTATTTAAACTCCATGAAAACAAAGAAACCCTAATAAATTAAACTTAAAAGAAATGTTCATTGTTTAAAAGATTTATCAATTTTAGAACAATTTTGGAAGAGGATATTGCAAAAGAAAGACCGATGCCTACCTTGGGCTACAAAGTCACAATAACCTACACTTTCACATCACAACACCAAAACATAACCTCATGATCTTCTTAAACACTTATCAGCTTGTGACCGTGAGATCCTCATGAGCCTGCAATATAATTCTACTTAACAATCCATTTGATATAAAAAAACTCTTGTTATTCTTGTGTAGGCATTTACACTATTAATTAAACAGATAGCAAACCACAATAAAAACTCATTACATCAAATGTTTATTGAAGAATTTGATGACCCTTGATTGTTTCCTTCAAAGAGCATTGCATGTCAAATTTGGAAACAATTACATTGCAGTATGCATTCATATATACAATAGATTAGGTTACAACATTACTATGATGAAACAACTAACTATGTACTACACCAATTACAAACTTAACCTATTTTCCTTCTACAATTTCTCCTAATTTAATGTGTATTGAAGAATTTGGTAACCCTTGATTATTTCCTTCAAAAAGCATTACATGCCAAATTTGGAAACAATTACACTAGAGTATGTATTCATATATACAATAGATTAGGTTGCAACATTACTGTGATGAAATGACTAACTATATACTACACCCATTACAAACTTAACCTATTTTCCTTCTACAATTTCTCCTAACTACAGACATGCCCCTTGAGCCTTGCTGCTTAAAAAAAATCAGAACCTTTTCAAATGAAGAAGTGATTACAATATGAAGAATGGAGAAAACCCATATCTTCCACTCAGCTAACACTTCGCACATTGTGATCCCTTTGATTTAGCATTTGGAATATGCCATTTTACCCTAATCTTCATTTTGCCTCTCATTTGCAATTGAAATTTTCTTTGTCATTTTGCTTGCTTTCATTCCCATACATATCCTTTACCTACCTATAAAAACATTTTTACCACCTGCATTTCACTTTGAAAGTGAAAATTTCACACTTCTAGGTAAAAACCCATCTAATGGAAATTAAAACATGCTTTTACTATGGCATTTTAACCCACTGAACCTTCAAAATACCTTTGTTTCCTCTGCAAACTAATTTGACATTTTAGAACATATTTCAAAGAAAACATTTCACCATCAGAGCCTCTATTTCATTTGACATTTTGTCAAGCAATTAGCCGGAAACCACCTTCTTCATACTTTTCCTGAACATTATGCCCATAATTAGTTTTCCGTCACTCCTTGCTCGGATATTAAAAATCAGCATAGATCACTTCAACACATGGTCAAGGCTTATAAGAAACTGCAATATCATTAAAATCGCTACAGAGGCATTGTGAATCATGTTGGGTCATTTCTGTGCTATGGGAAACAAAGATCCATGTCAAACATTGCCCAAATTAATGCTTGGACATTGGAATGGCTCAAGGCAGTATTCTGGAAATGAAAATAATGATTTTACATCTGCAAATACTCTCAAAATCCTTCCCCACATTCCAGCATATGAACAATCTTGCTCCATCATATTTTTCCCTCTGATTTGGCATTTAATAATGCTCAAAATACAACTCAAAACATTGCCCAGGCATGAGAAAAATTGTAGAGGTGTTCAAATCTATTTTTCTACCACAAAAGATAAGAAACATGGATTTGTTCTTCAGCTCAAATTTTGCACAAATTTATATATTTTTCTTGACTGAATCCATGGTTCTGGATCATTTTCACAAGCGAATTTGTCTTGCAATGCACAAAATTGATTTTCTTTAATGTGCACTCCTACTTTTGATTTGCCTCACTTCTCTAAGTGTCAATGATTGGGGGTGTTTACAAATACATAAGAGAGATCAACAGGGTTGTGTTCTCCTAGAATGACCACCATGATAAAAAGCAATTTTATGATCAAGGACAGCAATCTTCAGTCATGCAAATGCTCTAGAATGATGCGATGTAGAACTAGATCATTTTCAAGTACTGCAATTAAAGTGTTCCTAGCATGATCTTTCTTCAATGCAAATGGTATTCAAAAAAAATTAATAGAGAAAAATAAAATGAATGCAATTGAATGTCTTTAAATACAAGGACATGATTAAATCACATAAATGGGTTTAGTCAGCTCAAAACTGCTAGTGAAATGGGCAAAGAATCATCCAATTTTGAATTTGAATTTTGAATTTCAGGGGTCAAATCTACCAATGCAAGATAGATATAAGGGATGGACGTAATATAAGGGAGCAATTAGATCTGTGTGGAGAATGAATCTCTAAATATGGAGGGTGTAATAAGTGTTAGGTGCATTTTAAGATTGCAAAATTGAATGAAATGCTATCAGATTTGTGGAAATGTGTGTAATAGGAATAGGTGAAGATTAGGGAATGAGCAAAACTTTGTGCAAGAATGCATTGTTTGTTGATATGTAGTTCCAATAAGCCATTCACTCAAAATGCACACAAAACTAAGTGAGAATTGGCATGGGCATGCAGGTTTCACCATCACAAAACCATGTCACATGATAACCATGTATATTCAATTTTATGAGAATATCTAAATTGCAAGTGCGGCTAGCAGAAATGTATAAATGTCTTAGTGAAGAAACTGATCTCTAAATAGAGGCCAAATTCTTATTGTTTAGGAGTTTGCTCATAAAATTGGCTATCTTTATAAGAGAAGACTGCACCACAACAAGCTAGGGAGATGTGAATACTTGAAATTTTGCCCATATTAAGATGCTTTTTGTTTTTATCTAATGTCTGTTACAAAACTGCTTTTGAAATAATATAAATACATAATCTTCAGGAGCAATACCGAACTGATCGGAATTCTTTGTTAATTATGTCCCTGAATGAATATATGATCTTCAAGCAACACTGCTCACTGTTGAAAATCTACGAGCATTTTAGTTATGTAGTAAAGTATAGAAATAAGTATTTTATTATCTTAAAATTGCAATAAGGATTGAAAAGACACCCATTTGAAACTACCGAATGCAGGATTTCTATTTAACAGAGCAAACAAGCATGACCGAGATAAAGATGATATAACACAACTATCAAGTCTGCAACAATGTTCAGAGAAGTAAAAAGCCCCAAAACAAACAAGCAATTGACGAGAACTAAAGCAAATGATAACCAAACTCGTGAAAATTCAATTGGAGTAAATCTTATACCGTGCAACCTCGAAACAAGCTTATAATATAAATGGCAAGAAAAAACCAATCGCATTGATAGAAATGGATGCTCACATAAATTTCCATTTAGCTATTTGAAAGACCAAAGAAGCCTGAAGTGAACACGTGAATTTCATCTATTACAGTAAAACTCAAGCACAATCATATTCAACTTAATCATTTACTAGAAATGAATCTCAAAACCAGTGTGTTGAGAACCTTCTGCCTTATTCGATAATCAGAAGAATATCGAGTCCTGATGAATACAAACACAATACAGAAACTCAATATATCAGAAAGTAAGAAAAACAATTATCCTGACATGAGCTTGAAGCCTCATGCATGTTGCATACAATGAGAACGAATTTGCTATAGAAGAAATATTGTCAACAATTTCAAATAAATGGACAAACAAATTTCATCTTAGTATTTATTATTTAAAAATTAGTGTTTCAATAAACTATATAGCATATCGCATATTATGATGGTCAGTCGTCCTAGCTATTTGAATCTGTTCAGTGACCCATTTAGGATTAATAATATTAAAAACATTTCCTGCACAGCCTTGAATGGTATAGCTATACATAATATGGTAACTATGTTCCACAGGGACGCATCCCAGCCCTCAAACCCCCATCCACAATGGCATTTTGGGTACAGTGGGATGGCAGGGGACATACACTGGCCATCTCCGAAAATATCAAAATTCCGAGACATTTTGGAAACACATTGCAGGAACAGGAAACGCTACAGGGATGTTTAGCCATCTCCGAGTCAGCCAGAGACATCTGATGGTCAGACGTCCCTTATGGCAAGGCAACTTTTTGTAACGTTTAAAACAAAAATACGTTACATTTGAAAAAGCCTTATAAAATTCTTTCATGAATTTGAAGAACTTATAAAACCGGTAACTGTTATGTAACTGTATTAAAATTCCTGCATGACGTTAAAAAAATAGTGTTAACTGTTTTATAACTTACGTAACTGTTAATATGTTTGGACGTCTGTCCATCTCCGAGGCAGCCGAAGACATCTGACAGCTAGACAGCTAGACAGCCAGACATCCACGATGGCAAGGCAACTTTTTATAATGTTTTTTTTTTTTCAAATTCCTTCATTACATTAAAAAAAGACTCTTAAAATTCCTTCATGAATCTTAGGAATTTATATAACCGGTAAATGTTATGTAACAGTTTTGAAATTCCTTCACTACATTAAAAAAAGGCAACGTCTACCCAGCCATCAGACTGCACATTTGACTGTAATTATTAATAAACTGAAAATAAAAAATGCATTGTATTTTGATTTTCAATAAATTAAAAAATACGATCAAATGTGCAGTCTGATGGCTGCATAGACAATTTGTTAAAAAAGTAGTGTAAACTATTATATAACTTATATCATTAGCTATGGATATGAATCAGGATATATTTATTGTTGTTATACTACTGTCGCTGCTGTCATGATTTATTTTATTGCTGTTATACTGGTGTCACGATATATTTATTACTACTATACCGCCGTCAATGTCTTACTTTTAATGATATGTGGCTCAATATTAGTTAAATTTGTAGGAGAATCTCTCTCTCTCTGGAGAACCTCCCCCCCCCTCTCTCTCTCTCTCTCTCTCTCTCTCTCTCTATCTATCTATCTATACATATATAATGTTGTTCCCTCTCTCCCTCCTCCCCCCACCATCCCCCAAAAACGGCCTCCAGACTGTCGTCCCTGAAATGAGCCCCCTGCCATCCTCATCCCTGAAATGCCACGGAACATAGTAATACACTCAAAAACAATAAAATAAACACAAACACAAAATATAACAGCTTGAAAGTACAAAGTACTAATTCCAGAATATTACTTACAAAGGCTTGAAGGTTGTCCAATTGTAGTCTCAAAAGAAACATGTAGGTCAAAACTTGAACTAGTAATATGCTTAGTACAGGCAAACCCATTCTATGATAAGTTAACATGCACCATCCCAAAAGTGCACCAGGGAATAATGCTACCGTTCTCACATTCAAATTTATCTATTTTGATAGTGGGATTCAAATCCATACTAGCATACACCGAAGGCAACTTATGCTACTGCTTAAGGACCTTAAAAAAATTCAGACTGTACAAGAGCCGATCTCACATTTTAAATGTAACAGAATTTTAAGCCTGAAGGTCTATGTAGGATATATAGTTGTGAAAGATCAATTCTACACCAAACTATCTCTCTTTCAACGTTCACCTCATTCCATGCATTGCACAATTCACAGCACACCTCCAAAATCACATTGATCACCAAAGTTGATCTGCCAAACCAATTTGGGCCAAAATGCATTAGGCCTTGGCTTTTCCAGCCTGGAGGACTTGCAAACGTTGTTGTATCTTTAGAATCTGAAAAAAGCAAAGATCCATTAAGTTAGGCTGAATTATTGAGTAAGCATAAGATGTTGAACAAAACTTGAATGGTGTTAATCCTCAAAAAATGCTGTCTCAAATATTAATAAAGTTTCAGCAATCGTATAAAATCTACTGCATTTTATTCTTATTGGAAGCCCTGAGCTGACTTAGAATGGCCTTACCTGATATACAATTACACTAGTTACCATTATACTTCTCAAATAAACTTACAACAGCAAAAATAAAAAATAAGAGTAGGAGGCTAGGAGCAACCTATGTACTCTTTTTTAGGTTTAGACAATCCTCTAAAGTTCACATTATCAAACTAGAAAAAACAGTAACAGTAATCACAAACAAATCACTCTGTAACCACATTGATGCTATACCAGATATTTCCACTAAATCATGATACAAAACATACAGTGCCTCAGTTGTATTTTTCTACATCTCATACACTCTTCATGTTATTACTTCTGGCTTGTAAAACTTTTTTTCCCTGCTTCACAAAATCTAACTAGATTAAGTCCTTTTTTTATGTTTGATTTGATTTTACGACTCATTTATTTTCCTGTGCTCTTCTTTCTTTCTGATATCTGCCCCATTCAAACAATTGCATGGCTTCGAGGAAAAATGAGGAGACTTTCTTGCCCTGGAACTGAATCTTTGCCTGAGCTTTGCAATCTGAGAGGAAGGACTGGTTCCTTCATAAAGACTGATTCTTCTATGATAATAGCAATCAGATCTAAAGCCTCTCAAGAGCTGTAAGTTTCAAAATGTATCTTTTTCAATTGTGGCTTTTCACCTTCTGAATGTTTGCTCTAGTTGATTGGCTCTGGAACTTTCCTTTGTTCAGTTTATCAGCTTGAATTTTCATTTTCATGGCCTCCTACAAGCTATTTCTTGTGACTGGTTCAAAGCTTGGTTACTATGTATTAAAATAATATCAAATGATTATTGGAAGATAAGGCTTACTTTTGTAATAAAGTCACCTTAGTGACTAAGTGAGTTTATTATTTTTAGTTTCATACTTAGCAGTTTCAACTCTATATAAGAAAATGTTCATCAATGTAATGATTTATCTTGATGACTCATGGAATATTAAAATATTGCGTCCTATTCGTTTTCACAACATGGTATCAGAGCAGGGAATTACATCTTTTTAGATAAAATCATGGGTTTTATCAGAATCGCAAGTTGTTTTTTAGCCTGATTTTGTTTACAAAAATACAAGTTCGACAGCTAAGGGTGCACAAATCCACAACTGGTTTTTTTTGTCATTTTTTATCAAACCAGCACCTGTTGTTTTTGTGATGAAAAATAGGGCTTTTGAAAAATGAAATCATAGGGTTTCTAAGGTTTTTTTCTGAGAGACTATGATTTTTCTGATTGGCGCAGCTAGGTTTTGAACAATGAAATAGCAGCGGCTAGGGTTATTATTTCTGCTGTTTGTGGTTTGCAACTAGGTTTTCTTTCTCATTTTTTCAGGGTTTTCATTCTGAAATTTGCAAGTGTTGGAAACATGTACTAAGGTTTGACAAGGAATTAAAGACGTTTCTATTTGATTGGGCCACACTGAACCTACAGCAGAAGGACCACAACATTTTCCGTGGGTCTTGACAATGCAGGGAAGACCACTTCATTGCATATGATTAAAGTGCAGAATCAACCTACACAGCACAACAAAGCTAATGAAGTCATACTGAATGAAAGGAGATACATACATCCAAGGAGTCCTACTTTTGCAATAAGGGTCATAGCATTA
The DNA here is from genome assembly GCA_007258455.2 of Sequoia sempervirens. Lineage (NCBI taxonomy): Eukaryota > Viridiplantae > Streptophyta > Pinopsida > Cupressales > Cupressaceae > Sequoia > Sequoia sempervirens. Next base: position 356,253 of record VDFB02045600.1, on the reverse strand, counting down.
TTGACTCTAATAATTGTATTCAATGTCCTCTTACTTGATACAGAAGTAAAATGTGTTGAGGTACTTCTTGAAGCTAATGCCAACACACTTTGTCACCATGTTGAAGATCCTCCAGATGCATTGCCAAGCGATCCTGGAAAGATTACTATGCCAAGATGAATGATGAATTGCACATATTTTAAGAAGCCCACACTTTGAATACAAGAAGGTATCCAATATAGATAAAGCTCAAAATGGATGGTTGCCCAATTAGCTTGGGAGTCTATGGATCTTGGGAATCATACCCTTACGAAGGTTATGAGACAACTTGATGGAGCTCTGTGAGTGTAGCTCGGCATGGATTGTTGTTCAATGGTTTGGGAGATCAGTGATTCATGAGTTTGGGGAGGTGATAATCCGGGAACTTGGGAATTCAGCTCAGGAGCTACACCTTTACGAGGGTTCAAGGCAGCTTGATGGAGTTCTACCTGGTGTATAGTTTGTTTTCAAAGTAATGCTTGTAAAGAATAGTGAATTCATGGTTCAAGGTGTTTTTAGTTTGATATGCTTGTGTTAGTTTGCATTGTTTTTCAGTGCAAAAAGCCTTATGAGGGGGTATTAAAATAATATTAAATGATTATTAGAAGATAAGGCTTACTTTTGTAATAGTCACCTTAATGACTTAAGTGAGTTTACTATTTTAAAATTTTTAGTTTGCTATTTACAGTTTCATCCTCTGAACTTTATATAGGAGGTGTTTGTCAATGTAATAATTTATCCTGATAACTAATAGAATATTAAAATATTGTGTTCTATTCGTTTTCACAACACTATGTTCCCATTTGCTGATGGCTTTGAGGCAGGTATGCCTTTTCTAGACATCCATGGTGATGACAGATCCAACAACAGAATGATCTGTTTTCATAGTCTAGAGGATTGCTCCAACACCATTCCAGCTAGGTCCAGAAGGATTACATATGAAAGGGGCTTGTCCAAGTCAAAATCAATTAAAAATTAAAATCGTGGCATTGTTCAACACTGTTTTCTGTATAGTCAACTCTGATACAATGATATTACACTTATGGCATTTTCAATCCTTTGCAAAACTCACCTATCCCCAAGAGTTATAGCTAACAGAGTAGACTGTATTATTGCCCAGGTTGACAGAATTCAGTAGTTCTTCCATTCAATTATGCATTGGGATTCAATGATTCACGAATAACACTGATTTAGTCCTGAATCAGGGGACCCTTGGAAGAGAAAAATCCCAATCATTCATGTTAACTTCCAGATCATGTAGATCAATTTACTGAATGTCATTGACCCTCAGTAAGGCTCCATGAATCTGCATATCCAGATTTTTCTTTCAGTTACCACAAGTCTTTGCTTTTGTTCTTCCCCTTCATGGAACTTTTCTAGGTTTCTCTTCCTATAACTTTCTGTTGTAAACTGCTGTATTCTTGAATCCCATTAACTTACTTTTGGTCATCTGTGGTCATTAATATCATTTCTTTCTTTCTTTCTACCTCCTCCTGGACCCAGTGAATTTTTGATAGATTTTCCATCTTCTAGTAGTGTACATTGGCAATTTTGGACAGGCAGTCGGGGCTGATCAACTGCTTTCATGTAGTGCTGATGTAAAAATCTGATGATGTGCTCGAAAAGAGACCATGGTAGTCCACAAATCACATTCCAGAAGTGGAAGTTGAGTAATCTAGCTGTATGGGTTGTCTCCGACTCTCCAGCAACCTCCATATTGTTATTCACATTATTTTCCTTTTCTTCACTCTCACTTCTAGAATCAGAAGTCCTCACTATCTTGTGAACTCTCTTCAAAATGATGCCTGGAAGGTGGCAAAAGTGATAGGTTGGCAGTTCCCTCCCTTAAAGGTTTCACTTACTCTTAGTTTTGGCAATTTTGCACCATCTTCATCTTCCAAAGCATCATGCCAGAAACAAAATCCCTATTGGTGCAAATGCTTGCAAATGATTTCCTTCTGAACATTAAAGGCCCCTTTTCGTTTTTTAAGATTTGCCTACCAGTCACGAATATTGGAATATCTATGGCTTGACAAGTTAACACATTGCAAAGAGGCTCGTAAATTGCTTAACCACTTCACTTCTTTTTGTGTCAAGGTCTGCTAGGATAAGAAATACTTCCCGCTTTGGTGACCAGTCTGGGTGATGAAATGATGTTGGGCAGTGCTTAAATAGTTATATAGCATGCAAAGGGCCAAAACTTCCTTGCCATGTTTGCATAACAGTTTTTCTTCATTAAGTTTTCTACTCACAAAAACATTTAATCACTGCCTTTGCATAATAACCTTATACTTGTGCTTGGTATATCATATTCTACAAAAAATAATTGTGAGAAATTGCGAAGTTCATGTACAAAGTGGACATCAATGACTTCATAAGTTGAATGCAATTTATGCTTCCTCCATCCATTTGAATTGATCCATCTTTTTCAGATCAGTGAGTGGTGCAATCAAGCCTCCATATCCTTTAATAAATTTCCTATAGAAGCTAAATAGATTGTGGAACCCCTTAATCATATTCCGTGGGGCAGGCTAGTAAAGGATAGCACAAATCTTTGTTGGGTCAACTTTTACTCCCTTCTTACCAATTATGTTGCCTAGATATACAAGCTCACCTTTTGCAGACTTGCACTTCAATTCTTTAACAATTAGAAAGTTCAACTGCAACATTTCCAAAACAACACTCAAGGGATTCAAACACTCGTCCATAGACTTGATGTATAACTGTATTGTTAGTGTTTGAAATGTCACCTCTTTCTATTTGAAAAAGTGTATGCGACTCCCCAATAGACAGTAACAATTTCCACTAACATTGTGTGGGAAGATCACTAAAAATGGTGTGATTGTGTGATTTCCCTCTGTTGAGAAGGTCCCTCTTGCAAAAAACAAATAAAACAATGTACAACACTAACAATATTCACAAACTTTGATCTGGGTTGTGGAATAATACAGAAAAACTAATATACAATGAAATTTTTTGGGCCGTTGCACAGGATTAATGATATCAAGTTTCCACAATCCATCTTGCTGTTTGAATATTATTTCTGGATTTGATTTGTTGGTGTTTTTTCATCAATGTTTCAAATCACACTCCGTGACCCATCATCAGGATGAAAGAGAGCTGAGGGAGAAGAAATGGTTTGTTGCAGACCAAGACAAGCTAAAAAGAGAGAGGGAAGAGAGGGGGAAGGTTGCACACAGTTTGAGGTCTGAGGTTAATTAGGAAAGAGGATAGAAATCGGGATAATAATAAAATTATCTCAATTAAGCAAGAGGAAAAATAAACCTTGAGATTTAATAATACGTATCAAGATACAATAATAAAATATAAACAGATATAATAGAAAATGAGAAAGAACCTTATTTAAATTATAATTTTATTATGAATTTAATTACTTTACAAGACCCTTTTTAAATTATAAACTTAGTTCCTATAAAAGGAACCTATTTTAAATTAGAGTTCTTTGTATTTATAGTCGTATTTTAATATTTTTAAAATGGATAATAAAAATCCCGCCGCGCACACTTGGGGGTGGTGCTGGTTACCGCATGGCCCTAGGGACTAGTCTCGCCTCAAGCTCACCCCGTAAAGGGAACCCGCTAGGCTTGAGTCGCAGGGATACCCTGTGGATAACAAACAAACAAACAAAAAATGGATAATAAGAATAAATGTAACAATTTGAGGTCTTAATTTATTTATTACTTCTTATATTTTATTATAACCTTTGCTTATAATAATTTTATTTCCTTTATAATAATAAAATATAAACTTGTTATATTCTAAATACAATAATAATTTTCTTATTATATCTCTGCCTGTAATAATTTTAACAAGTCAGAAATAATTTGAAGGAAAAAAGAACAAAATATTTAAATAAACAATAAAAACAGCATTTTTTGTTTAATATAGTTGTATGTGACATTTAATTTAAATGTCATCATTACTAAATGCATATTTTATTTCATAATTTACATTTAAAATAATATTTATTTTTTGGCAAGTAACATAATAATTAAGTAGTATTTTTCCAAAATATTAAAGATTATAAATTCCAAGTTAATAAAATTATAAAAAATATAAATATAATCCTATGTTAATAAATATTAACATACGAACTATATTAATAAATATAGTCCCTGTGTTAATAAGTATTACGTATTAACATAACCACTCTATTAATAAATATAGTTCCTATATTTATAAAAATAATACTTGTTTGATTATTTGGAGCCTAATTTACTTGAGAATTAGTTTTAAATAGGTTCTTTTTATTTTTTATTATATTTATAAACTATCTTTGTTAATATTGATTTCTAACTCAAAAAATTTGAATTTATTAATGAAGTTCCCATGTTAATAAACCTCTCAAGATAAACAAATGAAAGTCAATTTTATACTTCATTGTAAGCACAACCACAGTCATTCTGCTCTTAAAGTGTAAGCAGGCCCCATTTGTGAAGCACAATTCCTATCAAAAATGAATCCATCACACCATTCAACAAAAGTAAAATGAAATAATAACCCCATCATCCCCTGCCTCGACTCTCCCATCCTTGCCACCTCCCCAAGAAAAAAGAAGGAACTAGAATTAAATTCCATACTCTGATCTTATAAACTTCAAATATTGTTATCTTTTCTTAAAACTAAGCAGAACTCATTGACCCTATAGTTAATTCATTCGCTTGGTGATTGGATGCATGCAATTATAACTGCAACATGAGCTACTGTGTCACAAATTTGCATCACATTTCAAAGAAGAGGTCAATTCCCTTCAAAAATATGATTGAAATATATCGCTACATACCTCCTCTTTTTTGGCATTTTGTTGCTCCTCTAATCCTTTAAGCATCCCATCCAAACGTCTCCTACATATCCGATATAATTATGAATGAGTAGAGAATTACAATTATAACCTACATTAAACCTAGGAGGGTATAAGGTGAGAGACTAAAAACAAGCAGTAATGCTATCTCCAACAAAAACATATAAGAAAGCATTAATTGAAAATTTAATGAATCAGACAGTAAAATCTTCTCAAATAGTTACTCACTGGAAAGCAGCAATTCCAAAACTAGTGTTCAAAGCACTTGAATATTACAAATTTTAGAGGTTATTTTCGAATAGTTATGCACATAATTTTATTCTTCCTTTTATTATTAAAAGTACCTTTGAGCTCTGTTACACAGAGCATATCCCTCTTACCAAACCCTGTGTCCCCATCCCCTAAGTCATTTCTGGGACATGGGGAAGGCAGGGGATGTCCGCTGGTTATCCCTGGTCCCCAAAATTTTCCAGGATGCAACCCTGAAATGCCTATTTTGGAGGCCCTATGTCCCCAATTGGGTTTAAAAAATGGGTGTGGGGGACCCACAAAAAAATGGGGCATTTGTCATTTCGTAGCATCAGAACCTTTTGTTGTAATGAGTAATGAACTTTTTAAATTTTATTGCTTCTATACTTTAATCAATAAACAGTGAACATTGAATATCAAATTTAATGAATAATTTGAATGTCTACATTTGAATCTTGATGTCAAGGACAGCCAAACTTGTAAAATTTTGAATTTCCAATATATATATAACCGTCCCCTGCCATCCCAAAATAATGACCTCCCAGAATGCTTTCACCGAAATGCATCCTGTAGTCCCCTGATGTACCCATCCTGAAAACACCTGGAGCATGGCTATTAATCTAAGTGAAAATAATCAAGAACACCAACATAGAAGTTAAACTTTAAGAGTTCAACCAAAGCAAATATAGAGCCTGAAAAGGGGATCAAGTTAAGTTCCAAGCTATAAACTAGTTCTTTAGATTGTCACATAGATTTGACCAATAGCATAACTTAACTAACCCAAACCATCCTAAAGAGTTTTACTAATTCTCATATCATAGGTAAGGAAACTTTATAAGCTGTTTTTGCCCACTCGCCATTTTTTGAACTACTTTGTCAAAAATTTAATAAATGAAAAAACTAGTGTTTCTCCAAGCTTCCGGGACTAGGGGCAAAATAGGGAGAGAGTTTAGGGGGCAGAAAATAGTTTCCTATATTTTGAGGATGGCAGGGGAAGAGCAAGGGGATGGTGTATATATATATAAATATATTTTAAATGTTACCAATACTATATTTATTAAATTTTATATATTAATAAATTAATTATATTTTATTTTTTATTCAAGGGGTAAACGCTTTTGACCCGGAGCTATGAATCAGTGAGGTCACAAACAGGGGACCTCATCCCCAATACAACCATTCAACAATACCACCCCAATTGGGTTTGAACCTTGGTGGCAAGAACAACACCACCTTTAAACCATCACACCATGCCAATATTGGCAATAAATTAATAATTTAAAATCTAAATTAAATATTTTAAAATATTAAACTTTAATATATTAAATGTTAATATTAAAAATAAAACAATAAAATAAAATACTGTTAAATTTAAATATATTAAATGTTAATTTTTAATAAAAATTTAAAGTAAATAAATAATATTTATAAAAAATCTATTACTAAAGATTTAAAATGCATATATAAAACTTTATAAAAGAAGAAAAAACCTAAATTATAAAAAATAAAAAATAAAAAATAAAAAATCCTAAAAACAGCTGCTGAGTACATAGTAATTATGTGTCCCGTGACCTCTAAATGTGTATACTGACATCAAAATTCATTATCTACATAGCATTGCAGACTGAAATGAGTCGCAATAGAATGATTTCATTTAAGAAACAATTTCCAATATAATGGAATCCAAAATGACCTGCAGACGGGGTCACGCAAGTCTGCAGTCCTAAAAACAGCTGCTGAGTACATAGTAATTATGTGGCCCTTGACGTCTAAATGTGTATACCGACATCAAAATTCATTATCTACATAGCATTGCAGACTGAAATGAGTCACAATAGAAAGATTTCATTTAAGAAACAATTTCCAATATAATGGAATCCAAAATGACCTGCAGACGGGGTCACGCAAGTCTGCAGACACCTGGCGTTTGCCACACGAGTGACAGAGTCTGAAATTGAAGCCAGCTGCTATAAGTTTAGAACAGCAACCTCTGCTGTGCTCACTGCTCAGCTCTCGACCATGACATTCCATACAAATTTATGGATGAATTTTACGATTTATTTTTTTTAAATAATGTTTGCCAAATTTTGAACTTCATGGCCGAAATTCGGCGAATCCTGTGACTTAGTTTACAAGGATTAAACATAAATTCTATGTTACATCTGGTTAATGAAATCGAAATGGGGCAGAAATTTCCTCTTCCTTTTCCCACTATTGCAGTTGGAAATAGCCAGCAAATACTAGCTACTCCACGGTTCCTCAAAAACAGCTGCATTCCTGTGGCTATTGCTAAATGAAGAATTCAAGCTTAATTAAATGCAAAAGTTCAAGAAGACCTTCAATCCATAGAAGCCCATGCAGCACTCATATGCCAATTGAGTAGAAATTTGCGAGGGTTGGAAACCTTACAGAAATAGTTCACATTAAAATGGAAAATCAAGCCGAATGTTACATTCATTCCCCTCTAACAGGGGTTTACCATTGCAATATTCTAAAATTCTGAAGCTAAACATCTGTAATTGGCAGGCTCTGGTTTTACCAGAAGGTAGGATTGTTTTACCAGAAATTATATTCAATATCTTGCTTTTAGATGCTGCATATGCCATGATTATGTGCAACTTGGAGGACTTTAACTTGAATGCGCACCTTTGTGGAATCAAGCGGAGAATGGGACCACAAAGATCAAAAGACGCAATAGAAGCAGGAGCAAAAACATGCACAAAAATGCTTATACATCCTAAGATCTAGATCAGTCAAGAATAGGTATGATGTACAATGTCAGTCAACCTCATCAGGATTTCTGCAACTTTGTTAATAATTCCATGTTACTGGAATTGCTAAAAAATTAGATTTTAGCAATATCTAGCTGAAAGAATGGACAATTTTTTGGCTTCCCCCAGTTGCCTAAAAATAACCAGTTGTTGGAATATAGCATTCCATAAAGTTTCAAGCTTCAATCTTCTAATCTACCCAGAAGAATGATACTCTCCGAGGATGTTACAGTAAGTTTGAATTAATGTGACTATGTGCAAGATCTTTGTGGAGAAGTGGTGGGAAAAAATCCTCAAAATCTGGAGGAGTCAAGATGTTTCCTCTATATTGAAAATAAAATATGCCAAGATTTGCCTAAAAGGCTGGTACAAACAGATCTTTCGCAGCATCTTTTCTGAAACATATATCTCAGGAGGAAGACATTCTAACCATCCACTATAAAACCCAGAAATCTGGTTTAGACAATCACTACAATTAAATCCAAAAAAGAAACCCTTCAAAAGCCTCGGGACTTTTATTAAAGAAAAAAGTCATCAGATACTAAGGTAAAGAATTTGGCTTTAAAAAGAGGTCCAGAATACTTGTTTTCCAAGAATTTCCTGAGGCTAGAAAACAGGTTACACATCAACCATGTCTCTCTCATCACTACTCAGGAGGCCACTGCCTTCAACTCCCCTGCAGATACTTAGCATGAGGGTATAAATTACTTTCAGAATTTCCTTTCAAAGGAAAATTAGGATATAATACTAGCACAAAGCGATACGCTTGGATTCATTTCTAGAAATAAGCTCTACTGGCACCCATACCAAAAGAAGCAAAGGTGGCTGCCCTCTCCATGTAATGTCCCCTTTTTGGGATAACCCTAAATTTGCCCTAATCTATTGATTTCGAGTGATCACCTTGGAGTTTGGGAATGTTTGTAGTGTGAGTAGACCCCTGTTTAGACCTGCACATATGTTAGTAAACATTTATGAAATAGAGACAATATCATAATAAAATACATTTTAGATGTTCTAGTTCATCCTTCCTTGGACATAATGGCCTGATAGGGTGCCCAAGAAACCCTCTAACCTAGGCCCAACAGCAGTACACCCCTCTTGGCCCATATGGCCCTTGCCATCCATATGGGTGGGGTATCTAGTGAGGCGTCCTATCACCGTTCCCCCTATCAGAACCATTATTGCTTAATTATGTAGGGGATTTGAGGGTGCAACTACAGTAGGGTGTCCTGGGCAGTCATTCCCTCTAAGCCCAAGAGCAGTACACCCCTCTTGGCCCATGTGTCTCTTGCCATCCATATGGGTGGGGTACTTAGAGGGTGACCCACATGCCGTTTCCCCTCCTCATAGGTCCTCAACTCCCTTATTATGGCTAATGTTTGCAATCAGATATTATGAATATCAATCTCTAATGGAAGCACAAATCAATGAACATTATTCCATAATATAAATGCACAGATTCTGATCCCAATTATTGAATCAATGACATAATATAAGTGTAGACACATATTCTATCTACATTGATTCAAAATACAGATTCCTTAGATGCAGATATATGCACATGCACAGTCTAGCATGATTAACACATATCAGCTTTTCCTGTTCTACTATGCAAAGATAAATGCATATTCAATTCACCTTTAGTTTATACAATATATCATAACACAGATCTATTATTTGTATTCACAATAAATGACTACTCAGAAAATACAGGTGCACAGCCTACTATTATCATGACCAATAGATATTGAATTCTTTGCAAACTTACTGTATACACAATAATTAAATAACTGATTACCCACAGACAGTAATATATTTACAAGATATGATATGCAGACTTACCTCTGTTCGGCTGCTGCTGCTGGAGTTTATTTCCTTTTCATTACCTCCTTTTCTATCCCAACTATATTCTTGCCAATAATATTTAATCCAAAATATATATATTATTTTCCCAATCTGCTGTGTTACCAGATTTCCCTGGATGCAGATGTATTTCTGAATCTGATTGATGACATAATATTCCAAAGATATCACTTACTTCATGATGGTTCGATCAGATTTTGGAGAATATCTATATTTAAATGATTCTGTCTTTTCAGAGTCTATTCTTCTTTCCTTCCATGATTATCGGTTGTTCTTAATATTCAGAAGATATCTCTCTTTTAAATCTGCTTATACCTCTGTTAGATGCATATATCTCTTTTAGATCTGCATATTTTTTATCTCTACTCATTATTACTGCTCTTCTCTATCACATTCCTGATTTTTCCCTATTTCCTTTTAATCATTCCCTGCTGCATCCCCATTGATTTCCATTCCTTTGCCTATTTATATCTTTATGAAAAGATACACCTTTTTGAAAAGTAATAACTCTTCAAGGAGTCATGACTTCTCATAACTAATTGTTCTCTTTCAATTTGATCGCTGTCCTCTTTTTATTCAAATCACTCCTTTTTAGCATCGCTGCCTTCAACTAATGACAGTCTTATATTCATTCGCTGCCCTTTAACTTGCATGTTAATTAACTTGGTTTTATATTTGTCCTTTATGTTAACATAAGGAATCACCATCTTCCATTGATAAATTCAATTTCTGTCATAATTAGCATCGTGTTGTGACCTAATTCACACACCGCCCCATTGCAAATGGGAACCCTCCTCAGTTTGCCCATTTGGTTTTGCCTTGAGCTTCATTTTCATGGTTCTTTTTGCTGTGGGGTTTTTGAGATAGAGTTTTTAATCATCATCCGGAGCTAAGTTGAGATTTTGAGTCAGAATCAGTGCCTAAACACCTCAGACGGACTCAGAAGGCCCAAAGGACGAAGATTGACTGTCGTTTCATCCAATTCTAACATCTCCTACCTTTTGGGGATTGACCCTCTGGACCCCCCTATTTTTTAGGGACTTCATTTTTGGCATTTTTGGCATTTTTGGCCCATGTTGGACTTCCTATTTTTTAGGGGCTATTTTTGGAAAGTTACTATTTTTGGAAAAGTTTCTATTTTTGGCAGGGTTCCTATCTTTAGAAAGTGCCCGGATTTCAAAAAACCAGTCAGAAGCCCCAAAAAACCAATGGAAAATCACAGAAAATCATTTAAAAATCTGGAAAAATCAGTGGAAAATCTGGAAAAGTCAATGAAAAATCAGAAAATATGGTGCAACCAGCATGAAATTCATAGTGAAATGGTGGAAATCGCCTAAGTATGGAGAGTTGAGTTCATGAAGACATGGAAAAGAGGCTGGAAAGTCCGCCCAGCTCTTGAATGAATGGCAAAGTGGCTGGAAAGTCCGCCCTGCAGGTAGAATGGCAAGTGGAAAGGCCTCTAGAAAGTCCGACCTCTTGAGAAAGACAATGGCAAAACCTTGGGAAAGTCCGCCCATGCCAAGAGATATTTGGAAAATGCTTCATAAAGTCCGCCAGCCTTGGAGATAGAGGGAGAAAGATAAGTGGAAAGCTAAGTGGAAAGTCCGCCCAGCCTAGTATGCCTTGGAAAACTCCTTTCAAACTCTGCCATGCCATGATGAATGGAAAAATGTTTGTGAAGTCTGACTTAGGAAAAGAAATGAAGTTGGAAAAAGTCTTTTCAAAGTCCACCCTGACATGGAAGGAAAGATAGCAAGTCCGCCCACCTTAAAGAGCTTGGCAAGTAGTTTAAGAAGTCTGCCAACCTTAGAACAAATGGAAAATGCTTTATAAAGTCCGCCCAGCTAGAGAGGTGAATGGAAAAACATGTGGAAAATGCTTTATAAAGTCTGCCATCTCTTGGAAAGTCAAATGGAAAATCTATGAGAAAGTCCGCCAGCCTTTGAGATAGAAGGGAAACACATTGAAGAAGACCGCTAACACATGAAGAATAGATGAGAAAATCATTTGGCAAGTCCGCCCACCTTAAAAAGTCATTGGAAGAGGTCCTTCAAAGTCCGCTTTGCTCTAAAAAAACTATTGGAAAGTCCTCTATGAAGTCTGCCAACCTTGGATGGAAAACAAAAGGAAAGTCTACCATAGAGAAAAGTACTTGGAAAATTGTTTATGAAGTCCACCGAGAGAGAGATGGATAAATGGCAATAAGGAAGGAAGTTTGCCATTCCCAAAAGGCTATGGAAAATGAATGGTGAGAGGCCTTGAAAATCCACCATGAAGAAATAACAAGAAGGCAATCACCTTGAAAGTTCGCCATGAGTAGAGAGAGAGTATGGCAAATCAATTAGAAGTCCAATTTCTGGAGATAGAAATGGAGAGTTCAACATAAAATATGCCCATGCCAAGATGAAAATGCAAAGAAAGTATGAAATTCGCCTTGAAATGAAGGATTCGACACAAAATTCACCTTGACATCAAGAGAGAAAATATTAAAATTTGACATGAAGTCAGACTTTAGGAGAGAAAATAAAAAAAATCTTCATCCAACATTGAAATTGATGAATAATTTTCACCATGGCTAAATTGGAAAAGTTAAAATAAAGAGAAAATCAAACAATTAGCCATAAGGTGAATTAAATATTTTTTAAAAATTTGGAGAAAATTGAAAATTCATGAAAATCTTTTATTATTTTCCAAAGTTTATCCTGAAGAGTTTGAACTCAAGAAAAGAGACATAAATTTGGAAACTTACCTTGTTGAAGAGGAGAACTCAAGAGAAGAAAAATGAAATTGCTAAAACAAATCAATTGCTCAACCTGAAAAGGCAATTCAACAAGTCATTTTCACCATATCTTTCAGCAAGTTTAATTTTTCTTGAGAAGTAATTCAGAAGAGAAGTCATTTTCAGGAGAGAATTTGGAATTGAAGAGTGAAATTTCTGAACGACTGGCTTGATTTTCAGAAGTAAAGTCAGAATTCTTCACAGCTGAATTGCCATCAAAAGAGTAAAATTTTCAAGAATTCAAAATGGAGATTATTGGAATTCATTATTACTTTTGATTTTATGCACTCTTGCAAATTTTATTCAGTCCTTTTATTTTTCAGCTTACTTTTTGTGAAATCTGATTTTGACAAGCTGAAAATTAATATTTTCAGGAGAGAGGAAATCTGAATTAAATTATTTAAATTAATATATTTTCTTTCCTGCAAGTGGATGACTACACAAGGAGAATCTTCATTGAAGAAACAAATGAAGTTTGCGAGTAAAGGACCGTAGCTGGAATCCAAAGTCAATTCAAAATGGAAGAATGTCAAAGATACTGACATGGGACATCTAGATTTTGAAGAATTCAGAAAAAGAATGATGGGACTAAATGGACTCATGCCTACAACCATAGCTCGTCAGATGGTACGAAATGGAATTGTCCAGGCAGCTGGATTCCCTCCAGCTGTTGAGTGCCCTGAATTGATGGTGGAATGCGCAAGACATTATAATCCAGAGGAAAGGAAAATTGTTGCTCCTGACAGGAGAGTCTTAGCACATCTTGGAGAGCGCGCCATTCAGGAAGCCTTTAGCATTCCTAGCCACCACAAGTCTTCATATAAAACCAAGGAAGACACAAGGAGAATTTTTGAAGAAAGAAGTGAGCAATGCACAGCTAATTTTAACAAGTCATGGTTGCTGAAACCAAGGCCAATTAAGAAGATGCCAAAGACTTCGCACCGGACAGATTTTGAGGATTATGGTGATATAATTTTGCTACTGAATAGAATAATGGGCAGCCCCCAAGGTGCATTATTTCAAACGTGGATGTATTTCTTCATAGATGAAATTGTTTCTAGAGTTAGAATGTTCAATTGGGCAAGAATGATTAACAATAGCATCCACGAGCAGCTAGTCAATTTGGAGCGCACCAAGTCCTTCCACATGAGCTCATTTATTGTTTACATGTTGGCAAGAGCTTATAGATATGATGGATTGATATGCCGAGGTCTAGTAGGTAACGGAGAAAACGAACTCAAAGTATATAACTGCTACCCTCAACTACAGCTGTCAGAAAAGGCACATTTTAGAAGAGCTCACGATGCATTTCTCATGTATATAACAAGAATACTGCAAGGAGGAGCACATCAGAGATTATCTCATGAATCCAAAAGCCTCATCAGCAAATGTGGATCCTGGTATATCCAATTTCCTAGATTCACATATATCCGGATCCAGGGTTTTACGGGACATCCTTTTAGACTTCCAATTTTTCCCACCAACAGAATGGTATTGTTGGAGGTTCTCAGACAACTGGAAACATATCAGAACTTCCAAAGAGCAAAGGGTAAGGCGGCAGTCACATTCTCACTTTTCATTGGCAATATGGAAGAATCGTGCCCATCAGCACAAGCAGTAGAAAGTGTCAGACTAGAAATAGAAAGGTATCCCTTCAATTCATATCGGTCCTGGGATTTCGATCCTCATCACCATATAGGATCCGTAGAGGGAAGGAAATATAAGCACAAAGTCGAGCTAGAAGATTATTGGGCAAACGCTGCTGATGAGTTCGAAGTCAGAAAGAGAATTTGGTCTCGACTACCAGTTAGCTTGATAAGGACAACTGAGCTCTTCAGGATACCGGATCAAATTGAAGATGATGGTGAGTTCACTCAGCCAGGATTTGATGAAAGCAGACCTTTGCTTCCTATAAGATGGTCTGAGCCAGAGCTTGCAGATTTGTACACCTTCATGAGGCTTGTTGTCCAATACTCTCAATGGTAGGTAGATCAACAAGTTCAAGATTTGCAGCGGAATAATGTAGAGTTGACATATGATTTGATGGGCAAGGCAGAGTCTTATTCCTCGAACGTTGGAGCATCCCAAGGAAGTGAGCTAGTTGAAAACGTTAGTTCAAGGAAAAGGAAGTCCAAGGACAAGGTTGTAGTTGAAGAGCCTATTAAGAAGAAGCAGAAGGCCAAGCCACCCCACTCAACTGCATTTGCAAATATTAATGACATAATGGATATTGATGAATCTTTGGGAGATATAAGAATTCCTTCTCCCCTTCCCATCCAGCTAGAAGAAGATCAACCGCCATCTCCAACGGACACTAAGATTCTCCAATCAAATGATGAAGTTAATATTGTGGATGGCGAATTCCAAGAGGGAATGATTTCCGCCCTCAAGGGAATTCAGAGTGCTCCTTGTGTACAAGAAATTCAAGAAGAAGAAGAAGTTGTAGAGCAACCTACCATTCCGGATTGGCTGAAGGAAAGTTTAAAAACAGTTGAACAAGTAGACATGCTAGAAGAAGATGACATGGCCGATTTCTTGGCTAGACTGGACACAACCCCTGTGAACAAACCAACCAAGATACTTTCCACCATTCAAAAAGGTGAAGCAGGCCAGCGTACAGTACAGATCGATGTGCCAACAGTTGACAAGGCAAGGGAGGAAATTACTCCTCAAGATTATGCAATTACCATTGTCAATTTGGGCCCAACAACAAAGAGGCAAGAGGTGGAGGATCTAGATAATTCAGTTGCAACAATCAAGGTAAGGCTGGAAAAAGAAGTAGCAAAAAGAAAGGATTGCGAGAAGGAAGTGGAGCATCTGTAGAAATACATTCAGCACCTAACTAAACCTCTTGGTCAGGCCAACTCAGCAGGACTTACACTAATGAATACTTCGCAAGAGACTTTTGAAGAAGAAATCACTTCAGCAAGAGAGAGCAAACAATGGATAAATGACAAAAGTGATGAAGCGGCAGTATTTGCATAAAGATTAATGCTGGCATATGATCAATCATCTTTCCTACTTTCAAGAATTTCGAGTTTGGCAGAAACATGGGAGAATGCCAAGGATATTCAAGACAGAATCATTCCATGCCTCAGGGTATTGAAAGGAGTTCCTAAACAGGAATTGATTGAAGGGAAAGTTATTGCAGTAGGTGCAACATATGACTTTAATGGTTGGTACCTAGCACTAATCACGAGGAATGATGTCTTGGAGAAAGTGAAGGCAGATTCTATTCAAATTGAAGAGAAAGCAAAGGAAATTCAAAACGAGGTCCTACAGATAGTTGTTGATGCATTAGAGAGGGATGTTGTCAAAGAGAATCATCTGCAGCAGGAAAATTTGAAGAATAAAATCCAAGAGAAGTTCCTTGTCACCACTGCACCTGTCCTCAAACAGAATTTGACTAAGGCAGCCAGTTTCTTGTCTGTATAGCATGCCTTTCAGAAGCAGGAATCAAGATGGGAAATCGCCTTTGCGGAGTGTGCAAACGATCTGGAATTGTTACAATACAAGGTTAGTGTGCTACCACTTGTCACAATCGAGGAGGTTAGCACCATAGTCTCCAGATTCATTCGATACAATGCTTCCCAACAGGATAAGGATGCACACTCAAAGGACTAGCTCTTCACAGCACTTCACTGGCAGTTCACTAATTGTATTCTGGGAAACCCTAATTAGGGTTTTATCTTTTAATCTCTACCGTTGATTCTGATGTAATCTTGGCCATTCATTGTATCTCAAAAATTCTATATAAACCCCCCTCCCATTCTCTCATTTGGATTATGAAGAGTTAGATCATTAGATATTAGATCATAGAGGAGATTAGAGAGCTAGAATAAGAGAGATTAGAGATTAGAATAATTGGGGAGAGTTCTATGGAATTGTTGCTAATGGCTACTTATGATAATAAAGCTCAAGTTGCATGATTTGCTTTGAATTCCTTTGTTCAAGTGGTTGCATGGTTGCATATTCTCTTTCCACATAGATTCAATAGAAGTAGTTGAATGAATGATAGATTGATCATAAAGATTTGGTGAAACTATTTGTTCATGCTTTCTTTGGATGAATGATTTTCATTCAATGCGAAAAGCTAATCTGAACTCATGATGTGGACGCCTTAATGTGTATTTGGAATGATATTGTTCAATTGATGGTATTGTTCAAAATATAATCTTAAGCACAAACCTTTGAAGATTGCACTTGCTTTGCATAGTTGATGTGTTACCTTTTTTTGCATGGCAAAACAAAGTCTTGTTATTAGTTTCACTTAGTCTTTATTGTCTCTTGATTTCGTAGAAGTAGTGTAGAACTCCTTTAACCCTATCCTTTTCCTTTTTTTTATGATCGTCAAAGCAGAAAATCCAAAAAAAATATAGAGCGTTGACCTTAGAGTAGTTTGTCAAGCATAAGTCCCCTTGTGATAACCAGCAATTCACAACGTCCATTGAGCTGATTCCATTGTCAAGATTTGACCACCCTAAACATTGGAATTGCCGTATGATCTTCTCTGCAATCTTAGCGTATAAGGCAGTTTTTCAAGAGAGAATAGAGCATCTTTGGACACCTTATTCTAAAGACGTGCTGTGTGGGTCACAAAACACGAATCAACACATCGCTGCTTTTTAAATCTCTTTAAAACCTGAATCGGTGCCCATACTTTATTGCTGCCTTTATTAATCTTGGCTATTTATGAATCGCTGTCTTGTCCAGGCTGCTTTTGCTATATCTTTTTATAATATAATATATTATTTTATTATATTGTTAATATATTTATTTTTATATTAGTTTGTATTTTATTTATAGTAAATAATTAAATTATTAATATTTATATTTTAATATTTATTTTGTTATAACTGATAAATATAATATTATCTTATGATAATTATACTTACAGTAATATTAAATGGCTAATATTCTAATATGTATTTTATTCATTTGTATTTCAATGTTAGGGTTTTTAGTGTTGTAATTTCGGGGACATGACACTCACAAAAATTGTTAAGCTCTTGGACCATTAGTTGTCTTCTGGGGGATGTCCAAAATAGACTGCCCAAGTCAGAAGCTGAAATTTCTCTAGGAAGAAGCACAGTTCTTTACAAAAACTTTATGGATGTCTTTTTTAATCATTGTTTTTGAGAATGCAACAAGGCAGCTGATTTGCTAGCCAATGTCGAGGCAGATCTTAATCCTCTTTCTTATGTTGAGACCACCCCTGCAGATGATTGGAACAAACTGGGTGCTCTTTTAAAAATTGATCTCCCTCTGTGAGGTTAAGCTTTGTGCTGAGATGTGCTAGGTGGGGCCCTCAGCTTATGTTTTCCTTGGCCTTAGTACCCCCTCTTTTATTGTTAGTTTGTTTCCCACACGTACCATTATATTTGGTATGAGATGTGACAGTTGACTTAATGAAGTTTGTGCTTGGAGTTGGTAATGTGACAGTGGATGCTTGTTGGCATCTGTGTCTTCCATTTTAAACAGCTCACCTGCCTCTGCATGGCAATGTATCTATGAATTGTGGTATGTGTACTCTGTGTTTCTGCCTTGTCTGCTTCGCTTCTCCAATGGTTGTTGGGGGGCCTTGCAGTCTTTGGCGGTGGCCTCCTCTAGGTCCCATTTGTCATGGCTCATGGCAAAAAGGTTTCTCAATCCTGAGACCCTCATCTTCATAGCACAGTGTCAATTGGGCATTTCAAAGCTGTTTTTGAGTGTTCATCTCCAGGTTTGTGTTGTGACATCCTCACCTATAGTTTACTTTGTTCTGCAAATGCCACTGTCTTTTGGTGACCTTTATGTGCTCAATAAGGAGGTTTTGGCTATCCATCACCAGCTCTGTGACTGTCAACCTTTCTGTGTGGAATTGCATGCCATGGTGAAGCACCTTCTTATAACTCATGTGCATGGGATGGTAGAGGTTACAAGTTCGTATAATCTGTCATTGCTGGCTGATGGGCTCTTCTTTGTTTAGAGCAACACAAGGAAACCATTTATGGCATTAACTTCCCCCGGCTAGCAGATGCCTCTTTGCCTCAGTCACATATGCGAATTCTTCTCCTGGTTGCAATAAGGGTGTTGGTGGTTAAGGCTTTCTGTCTTTCCTCTAGGTTCTGAAGTAACGTCCCCTTTTGGAATATTCCTGATTTTTACCCAAAAAAACAATAATTCCGATTTAAGTTGAGAAAATAAATATAAGTTTATAATAAAATTACAAATCGTAATGCCCTCTTACAAGATAATCCTGGTTTAGGTCCTACAACCACTATTATCACTAAAACTGACATTGAAAATTATAAAATCGTAAAATATTAAGAATTCATGATATCATCTAAAACCACAAGGTATTAACACTAAATGTCAAGTATTCATGATAACATTTAAATCCATATAAACATCATTCATATTTAAATCAAAATACATTAATATCATTAATAATTATTCCGAGGCATATTCCTATAGTCAACCATGTTAGGAATTCATTGGAAATGCTTGCAAACCTCAATCTCAAGGGTGGTCCTTGTATTGCGAGAGCATGGAAGAATTTTAGATCCATTCCATCCCATAGTCCACCTTGGAGGCTGGTCATCCTTGACCAAGCCCAAGAGCACAAAATTGGATTTTTGGTCCATTCGGCCTCCCAGCCCACGAGTATGGCAGAATCTCTAGTCCATCCATCTTAGAGTGGCATGCTTGATAAGATGCATGAAGACTGTCCTCTTCAACCAAGCCCAAGAGAACGAAATGCATTTTTGGTCCGTTCGGCCTCCTAGCCCATGAGCATGGCAGGATCCCTAATCCATCCATCTTGAGGTGGTGTGCTTGATATAAAGAATTTCTAGTCATTTAGCTCTTGTGAACTTGGAAGGTTGAACGGCCTTCCTATTTGCAAGACACTTCACAAATTCAAGATGTGGTTCCTCAAAGAATTTGCTAGAACATTTCTAAATAAATACCTCTTAAGGAGATGATAAATCTACTCTTAAATGGCTGCCACCAATTATATTTCTTCTTTCAAAATATTACCAATGGCCGTCTTAATCTCTATTTCAAAAAGATGTCTTATATTTCTTATTCTTATTTTTCCTTTTTCCAACTTGATGATTTCTCCACAAGGAACCTTTTATAGCTCATTATTGAGGGAGCCACAACCTTTCATATTTGAAGGAGTCACAACCTTTCATATTTGAAAGAGTCACAACCTTTCACATTAGGAGTCACAATCTTTCACATTAGAAGGAGTCGTGTCATATTTATTCTTAATTGTTTCATTGAATGATATTTGTAATGTACCCTTTTGGAATATTCCTAAAAATCACTAAATATTAGCAATAACAAGTGTCAACGTTAAGGTTATATTCAGATTAATACATAAAAAATCATAATATTGAGAACAATACACCATAGCTAAAACATTATAATAGTTAGATCTATAGTTCATATCATTATCAATATTTGAATTCAAAGGCATCTTAAACTATTAATGATATTGTTCATTAATGGTTAGATCTATAGTTCATATCATTATCAATATTTGAATTCAAAGGCCTCTTAAAACAATAAGAATCACTAAAAACTGATATTAGGAATAACAAGTGTCAATGTTATGGTTATATTCAGATTAATACATAAAAAATCATAATATTGAGAACAATACACCATAGCTAAAACATTATAATAGTTAGATCTATAGTTCATATCATTAAAAATATTTGAATTCAAAGGCATCTTAAACCATTAATGATTAGTCCAAGGCATATTTCGATAGCCAATCATATTAGGAATTCTCTATAAATATTTACAAACTGCAATCTCAAGGATGGTTGTGCTTGTATTGTGAGAGCATGGGTGGGATACTTGAGAAGACCCTCAAGCCCAAGAGCATTAATACACCTCCTGGCACCGCAAGTGTTGCATCTCGGGAGTGGCGTACTTGAGAAGTCCCTCAAGCCCAGGACCACTCATCCAACTCCTGGCCCACGAACATGGCAGGATCTTAGGTCCACACCATATCTTAGTCCACCTTGGAGGTGCTCCATCCTCCTTGATCAAGCCTAGGAGCACTCATTCGCCTCCCAGCCCACGAGCACTACATCTAGAGGGTGGCGTGCTTGATAAGATGCATGAAGATTGCCTCCCTCAACAAGTTCGGGAGCTCTCATACATCTCCCAGCCCCATGAACGTTGCATCTTGAGGGTGGCTTACTTCATGAAGGTAAAGCCGATACTTCCCATCTCATGAACCCAAAAGGTTGATTGAACTCCCTATTTGTAAACACTTCTATAAATTCAAAATAGATTGCTAAAGGAATCTCATTATATTTAATTATTAATCAAATATCATTTCATTTTGCAATTATAATACCTCTAATTTATATTTTAAAACTTACTTCCCAATAATAATCTTGCTAAAAATAATACTTATTTCCAATAGATCTCTTATATTCCAATTTCTTATTTTCTTTCTTTTCCAATTCACTTGAATGATCCTTTCTCCACAAGGAAATGATCTCCCTTTTATACCTTATTATTGAGGGAGTCACAACGTTTCATATTTGGAGTCACAACCTTTCATATTTGAGAGAGTCATAACCTTTCACATTAAGAGTCACAAACTTTCGCATTAGGAATCACATCATATTTATTCAGTTGATTGATTGAATGATGTTATGGATCTCTTTCTTAAATGAAATGCTCTCCCTTTTATATCTCAAGTTTGAGGGAGTCACACCTCTTCACCTCAATAGTTACAGCTCTTCATATGTTGGTTGACCATTCTTAACAACGTAATCTTTATTTGATGCCATAATATAATTAATATTAATTAACTTTATTGATTTCTTTTGAAACATAGGCATTTAGGAATAAAATGGGACATTACATTATTAATAATTCTTCACCATTCCCTTTTTCTAGATCTACCTTCCTTATATACCTTATTTTGCTCAAGGGACACAACCCTTCATATGCTGGTTGACCATTCTTAACAGCTTAATTTTATTTAATGCCAGTTTGGTGTAATATTAATTATCTTTATTGATTTTTTTTGAAACATAGGCTGCAGACATTTAGGAATAAAACAGGCCATTACATCTGATGATTCTCTTGGCTACTTTGTTGGCAGGCTTTCTGCATTTTCTGGGTTGCTTGTGTTCCTCTGTTGGTTGTTGTTTCTTGGGCAGCTGCCCATCTGTATGTCTTTTGTTTGGTTGGTGGGCTTTTTACCCTTTCTGTTAGTATCTATGTATTTTGCTCATTTTTCAGTGAGTTAGGGCCCCATAGAATCCCTCCTTCAATTGTCAGTGAAAAAAAATGATGAGACGCAAAAACCTGGAAAAAGTTTTTAAGGGGTTCAACTGCACCTTTTTATCTCTCATGCCCGAAAAACCAAATGCACATAATTTTGTCAATTTCACTGTGCAACAGCATTACAAACTCATCATCAAGATTATCCCAACAGGACTTAAGTCAATTCTAAGTCCTAACAGACATTATTTATCTGAACAAGGTGACTTGTCAGAGGCAAACAAATTTTGAATGGCATTATTATCATGCATGCATTAATCCATTATTTGCAAAGTAAAAAAAGCAGAAGGTATGCTTATCAAATTAGGCACTGGTAAGGATTATGTTCAAGTTAACTGGGAGATTCTTCAAAGATTTACTTCACAGTTTGTTTTATCTCAAAAGGTGTGTCCTTAGGTTAAAAATGTAATCTCTTCACCCAGCTTCTAAACCTTGTTGAATAGAATTCCAACTGGGTTCTCTGAAGCCTCTCAGGAACTCCAGAGGGGACCTCATCTCCCCATATCTTTTAGTTATTTTGGCAAAGGCTCTTAAGAGGGTTTTGGTTCAAGTACGGTCTTCCAACATAAACTTTTGGTCTAGTAGTTGCCTCAAATTTCAGGCCACTTTATCATCATCCCTTTGTGGACAATACAATCCTTGGGTTAAGCCTTCGCCTTCACTTATGACGCTCGCGAATTCCAAAGCTGCTAGATTCCTTTGTAGAAGATTTGAGGCAATTGGTTAGCAAAATAAAATCTGGAGTTCTTCTTCTCAACATAAATTACAGCAGACAGATGCCTGGCTGATCTTCTCCACTTTGAGATTGGCAGGTTCCTCATTCAAGTATTTGGAAGATGCGGCAGGAAAATGCAGCCCCAACTTGAGGTTTGAACTCCTGGACAAATTCAGAAATCGCATTTTATCTTAAAAGGACAGATGGATGTCCCTTGCTGGGCACTCATAGATTCAAAACATTCATGTCTTATTCTTTTTCCATCTTTACATCTCCCAGTACAGTTTTCAGGAATAAGAATAACATAAAGAAATATTTCACATGACAGAGTACATCAAATGCAGTGATCCATGATGACACATCCCTGGGGGTCAACATCATCTTCCAGACATCCAGGATGTTTTGGGGATGGGATTGCAGCATTCCCCCCATCCCCCCTTTTCACAAATTTATAGGATGTCCCTTATAGATTTCTATGTTGTGGAGACACCCTGACATTCCTGGGATGGCCAGGGTATGTCCAAGGCATCCCCTCTGCCCTCCAATCATGAAACAGAAAAACAAAAATAAAAAGTATAATCAACAAGAGACAATATACATATAATTTGTACTAGGCTACATTTATGATGGTCTCAACATGCTCATTATCACTATCCCAATCGCATTGAGTGCATAATTATCCTCTATGATCCTTTGATGCAACTCTACAATTATCTTAGTAGATTGACACTCAATAATACAAGTATGAATATCTGCAATGCCAAGCTCAACAAGTTCCCATGCCAATGCTAAACAATATCTATAATGTTGATTTTATTATCAACTAGATTGACAACAACATTTGATTCACAAGTAGATGAGCTATCATCTAATGGTGGAATGGTGGGTTGGACTCTACTAGTGAATTTTGAAAATAGGCATACCTTAACTTAACATCTAAAGTGATCTATCCATCCAAAATACATATGCCTCATTGATTTGATTTCATAGGCAGATCTCTAACATAACAATGCTTTGTAGAATGCGTACATTGACCACATGATAAACAAGAATGTAGATCAAAACAGTTGCCAGAGGTATGTCCTCAATGTCCACAATGACATGTTTGGGCTTGAAGGGTTTTAGTGCAAGTTGATTTTGATTGACTTGGCAACTTGTCAATTTCACAAGCCTGACCAAATGAAGAATCAACTTGATTTTTGTTTAGAATACCTCCAAACACAAATTTGACAAGTTTGGAATAGTCTAGTATATGATAATTCACAACACTTGTATACCCTAGACCAATAAGATGTTTGTTGGGTTTTATTGTCTCCCAAACACGCACGGGAAGTGGAGATTCAACAATAGGAAGCCTAACAAGTTTTGCCAACACATTTTTAGATTTAGACATAACATTGTTTTGTGACATGGGAGGGTGCTCAACACTTTTCTTCAAGGACCTTTTGTCTTTAGCAGCCTTTAGAGTTAAATTGCTTGAAGAAGGAACATCATTGTTGACAACATCTTTCTTCTCTACTGAGGCATTGGGTGTCTGGTCTTGTAATTGATCTTGCAGCCTATTGATTTCTTGTTATAACATCTTGTATTGTTTGCAAAATTGAATAAACAAAGACTTGTATTGACACAAGCATTCAGTTATTATTTCTGCTTCTTATTGGTTCCCAATGTTATTTTGCAATAATAACTTGCCACCAGTGTATAATGTGGGCATGATTACAAAGATTACACAAACATCTAAGTTAGGTTCCACTAATAATGTTCAAAGACAACACAATTCACAACATTCTAGTATTTATGCCTTTCATTGTCAAATAGATATGGATTGGATCTTATCACTCAAATAGGTTTCCTTTTCTATATACCACCAAAGCAATATGCCAAACCTCTCGATATGCTCACCGTTATGATATACTCTATGCCAAACCTCTCAATATGCTCACCATTATGATATACCTTATCAGTACATGGAAGAAGCCTGTCCTTTCAAATACCGAACAGTATGTGGAAGAAACTTGTCCTTTCAATGTATTTGGCAATACATGAAAAGGGCATCAAAGCACACAAGAGTAGAGTGGAACGTGGCACTTAGGCAACATATTCAATGACACCCAAGAAAGAAATCAGAATTTCTTTTCAAGGCTTATGTCTTACAAAAGCAACAAATCGATGAGAGAAATAGAAAATTAAAATTTCCTTATAAGGACTAAATCACAGACCACAGACACCATTGTTACAACTATATTAGGCATTAGATGCAGTAATTCAATGGTGATGGATTGACCTATAAATGTGAACTAGAGGCATCATGTACACTGAATGCTGCAATTTGTTTTCGGTTTGCAAAATTTGTTTGGATTTTTGGCCTTTTGATTGCACCCAAAAAAAATTAAAATGACTTATTACTTGAAATATTCAACAAATCCTAAAAATGTTCCCCCTCCCAAAATATTCTAAATGGGCAAAATGATGCTAAACATGACCTTCACTAAATGACCTTCTAAATATACCCGCACTAATAAAAAATCCCTTTTAACTAATTACAATAAGCATCTATTTCCTCTAAAAAGCATTTGCACTTAGCGTTTACAGTATAAAATACACTGAACTTTGAAACACGCATTCAAAACCAATGAACTTACAATTCTGCAGTTATATACTCAATTCTCTTGCTAACATTGGCCTTCGCTTCGGCAAGATCCTGCTTCACTAACACAGGTCCAATCAATTTATATACATTGGCATCCTCGCTTAGTAACTCCAGCTCCTGCGGTCATATAATACCGAAATGTAAATTACAATATCCCAAATCTGTCAAAGCGGTTGTGGCGTATTGGCCATAGGGGTCACTTGCAAGAACATGAGTTGATTTCAATGCCCCTATGACAGTTCATAGCTCTCGGGGACAATTGGTGAGGTTGCAGTGTGATTATTATAGGAAACACACTACTAAAACTAAATTTTGCAAATACCACTAAGCCTACAAAACAAAGCCTACCCCCATTCAAAATGTACAAAACAAAGAAAAGACTCATAACACTAACGAAAATAATAAAACAGTAACAAGATGAAATAACGTCTTACCTTCTGGACCATCTCATTTTCACCATGCTGGATTGTGTACTGTTTTCTGACTTGGTGATTCTTTGCAATGTCTGCAACAAAACAAAGGATAAATCGCATGTATTGCATTATTTTATATACTGTTTTAAACAAAAGACGTGTGACCTTTCTTTTTAATAACAGATAACTGGAAAGATATAAAGTGCATACCCTTTTGAATTTTGCTGAGAGAATTGGCTTGGTTCTCCAGCTGATGCTGTAGATCTCTGATGGCTGGTGTACTCATTGTTGCAACAATGGATGGAGAAAAGCCAAAGAACCGTTTTCGAAAACAGTCTGATAAATGTGAAGGTATTTTTAAAGTAGCGATTCGGGTTCTCTTCTAAGATCTACGAATTTATTGTCAATCATCAGGGCAAACAACTGAAAACATCAACTTATTTCGCTAGGGTTTCTTTCTCAAGGAAAATTAAATTGATTTCCGACGAGACAATACCGTCACGGTTAAGGAAGTTTGTGTGGAATTTTTTTTGTCGTAGAATCGTCTATGGGTTGGGTTATATAGGCTAATAAATGTAATAAAATAATTAATTAATAATTTAGAACAATGAATTTTGTTTTGATTTAGTGGTGTATGTATTAAAACTACCTTATTTATAATTAGAAAAATTTATGTACAAGGCATCGACAAATAATGTATGCTTAAAAATATTTTTATATTATATAAATATTTATTATATTTTATTTTTTTGGGTTAAGTGAGTGTAGTTAGGGCCACATCATTATATTAATCAAAAAAGGAAGTGAATATATAATTATTCATTACAAATCAAAGTTGAGACTTCTGGAAATGTTATTATCATTGGATGTGTACACAAAAACTAGGGTCTAATTATTAACTATTAACAAAAAACACATAGAAATTTGACCACATTGTTAGAACTATCACCCGCCCACATAGACAATTGGGCGAAATCATTTAGTCACCCAAGATCATACACTGGCTCTCGATTGGTAATGCACTTGAGAAATTCATAGGCATGTCTAGCTTTGGTGCCATGTTGCATCAATATCATCGTGCGAAAGTTGGAGAGAAAGGGGAGCCATTCCACGACTTCCCCCCAACCAACACCTTTTGAATATCACCAGGCCTCGAGATACTGACTCCACGACTCACCACTGAGATGACTTCCTCCAAGTTTCCCAGATAGAGTTTCTTGAAGAGGATCATCATTAGTGCTCTCACCATCTCAGACGGCTCCCCAAGGTCCAAGAATGAAGCCACAAACATGGAGGAGATGTCAATGAGATGGCAACCCTCATCCACCAAAAATCCACTCCCAGCATCCATTTAATCACCCGCAAGATGAGATTATTATGCTCCTTTAACATAACCTTGAGGCACTAGTCTAAAATGAGCCCCAAGAAAGCCATTTTTCTTTGAGAGCAAGTTAGATGCACCAAGGTGTCCATCGCAACAAAATTAGAGCTCAGCCACCTTACCAGTTGAATGCCTTGCATTGTGATTGGGTTGGTAGAAAAGGGTTGGCCAACAGCCTTCGCACTGTTGCACCTCATTATGTTGTTACCTATTTACTATTACCTTCATGGGTTAAAATGCTTTAATATATGATTGTGATTTGTATATGAATCTTGATGGAAAATGTGATGAATGAATGTTCAATTCAAATTGATATGTTAGATGATTCTAAAGATGAAAATATATTATGCATGTGAATGTAATGTTATCAGCTAACTACTGTTGTGATGCACTAAGTTGGATGCAGGAACAAATTTGAACCTCCAGAAGAGAGGGGGAGTATCACTCAGAAGAAGAACTTGGTATGGTAACCCTTGATGAGCCTAATTGAGCATACACACACTCACATCTTAGTTGACCTTTAGTTGAATTAAGATAGTTCAAGAAATGGTAAGTAGCCTTTTGTTAGGGTTTGAGTATGTTTTGTATTGGTATGTGGTTTTAGTCTTTGAAAGTTCTTGTTTGGGGATATGTGATAAACACAGCGCATTATTATAGCGCTACCATATATATTATAATGGCTAGAGCATAATGGTGCACATATAGCACATAAAGGAATACGTCAAAAGACTTATGAGTAGCACATAAAGTGAAAGCAAATATTGATTCAAACGTTGTATACTTTATCTAATAACTATGCATGAAATAAGGCGCATAAAGTATGAAAGGTGGTGCCATATTTTGTAGAGAGTGGGAACTAAAAGAAGTCTATTTTCTGTGCCATTATCCAAGCAAATCCTTTTGATAAACATGAGACTAAGTCTCAACCACGAGTTGGCTGAGGTAGTCGACTTATACTGCAACAAGGAAACATGTAGGTTGCATTTTCTAAGTTTAATCTTTGTTGTCAACAAGATATGAGCTACTCATTCTTAACCGAGAAGCTGGACTGTTTAGGTGTTTGCAAACTAGTGTTTTGATCAGCAACCTCTCACCTCTTGAGCCTAGTCAATGCATGTAGAATATTTGATTTGAATCAAGATTTTTGGATTTGATTGTGTATCAATTTTTTGCATCAACATTTCGGATCACACTTTGTGATCCATCATTAGGATGAACTGAGAGCAAAAGGAGAAGAATGGTAAGATGCAGACCAAGGAAGGCTTAAAAAGGTAAGAGAAGGGAAGGAGGGAGAAGGGGGTTGCGCGAGAAACAAGGCATAGGGCAATGACATGACAAGAGAGAGAGAGAGAGAGATAAAACATAAAATGCAACAAGAAACAACATTTCAAAAGGCAAAAAAGGAAAATAAAGCAAAACCAAGCTCATCAAAAGGATAAAAAATAAGACAAGAATTAAAAGAGATAAATCAAGAAAGAAACATAAAGTTTTCACCAAGAAAGACAAGAAGGAAAACCAAATGCAAATTAAAGACATAGAGCAAGAAAAATGGAAAAAGCAAAATAAAATAAAGACAAAATAATCTAAAAATAAGTTCATAAAAGAAGATTAAAAGAAATAATAAGAAGAATATAAAAATTAAAATTATCCTTGGCATATTAAATTAAAATATAAAGAGAAACTAAACCAAGACAATAAAAAGTATATCTAATAGTACACAATTAATACAAAATAAAAAGTCTGATAAAAACTTAAACAAGAACTAAAAAGAAAGAAAAGAGACTAAAAAAAGGGATAAAAAGAAAAAGAGAAAAAAGTCAATAGGAAGATTAATAAACAAGAGAATAATCAATAAAATGATATGAAGACCAAAAAGGAAAACAAAAAGAAAGAAAGATACAAATATACTTGAAACACATCAAACAATTAAAATCAAGATGAAAAATAAAATAAAATACTAAAAACCAAGATTAATAAAAAAGGAAGACACAAAACTAAAAAAGAAGGGTAATAAAGAAAAACAAAGATAAAACACACAAAATACAATGAAAGAAAGAAAGACAATGAAAACAATAAAGAAGACAAAGCAACCACAAATGAAACAAGAACAAAAGAGGAAAACAATAAAAAATAAAAATATTTACTACACATATATGTATGTATTATAATACATATATAAATATGTATTATAATAAATACATATACATGTATTAAAGAATTAAAGAATAATAAAAAAAACGAAAAACTAGAGACTAAAACAAATAAAAGAGCAATAGAAATATTTAAATATGCGCAAATGCATAAAGAAAACTATTTGAACCTATATTGTAAGACATAAAATTATAAACAATAAAATAAAATAAATTTTACTACATATATATGTATCTGTTATAATACATATACAAATATGTATTATAATATATACATGTACATGTAGAATAGGAAGGTGGAAAATTAGGTAGCTTATTTGTAGCATTAAGATCAGATTTATATATAGAGGCATCCTCTCTACCCTTTGTTACTATTATTCATTTTGATTTCTTTATCCATCATTTTGTTGTAGTTTTCTATGCAAGCATAATACTGAGAGTTTTTTGTGAGAAAGAGAGTTGTCTTTGTGAGTTTGCAATTGTTGAAAGCTTTGTGAAGAGGCTAGAGTTTGGAGATAGGTTGGGCTTAGAAGAAGTAGCAATCATGATTGTAAAGGTTGAATTTGGAAAGTAGTATTATCAACTTGGAGCTATAAATCTAGGCATGTTGATTTTTATTCCTCTATTATTTCGTGATTGAAAGGTTATTTGTTTATAAATACCTTTGTTTAGGAAAGATTGATTTTGAATGCATGATAAGCTTGATTTTATGAACTTGGTTTATTTCCTAGTTTGGGATAATCTTGTGTGATTAATGGTTGAGTCTTGAATTGGTGAAACCCTTTTATTTGGGAATACATATATATACTATGTTGGAATTTTTGTGGCTCTAATGCTACTAGAACTATACATAGTTTGTCAAGACTATATAGATGTTGCATAAAAAGTGAAATGTGGAATATGTTGCTATCTTGTAGTACTTTTATGGAAATGTCATTTTTGAACATGGGAGGATAGCTTGGTTATTCTTGGGGTTAGAGTAATCCATGGGAAACTAAGTAACCTAGTTGGTCACTAGTAAGTGTGCATGTATGGTTAGCATGGTTATACCTGGGGTTAGAGTAATCCATGGGAAAGGATGCAATCTATTTAATTAGTTTGTTATAACATGGTTATACTTGGGGTTAGAGAAATCCATGGGAAAGGGTGTAACCTAGTTATTTAGTTTGTCAAGTATTGGTTATTCCTAGGGTTAGGATAATCCATGGTAAAGGGAATAACCTAGTTGGATAGTTTTTTATGTCATCACCTTAGACTAAATGTGTGTTATGATTATGAATGGTCATTACCAAATCGAGCTAAAGGGTGGGTGCATAGATGACTTGCACTCGAAGTACTGCATGTTGAATTCTTTGGCCAAAGTAGTGTAAGTAGCCACTGTTTACACTGTCAGTTCAATGTGATCTAGGATTGCATACTAGGCAAGAAATCATACATGTAAGTTGTAGCCAATGTATGGTAGCTCTAGATATGTAGGACACAACACTATGCTCGGGAAGGCCAAGATTATGGGGTTACCAAACCAATCTCTTCGTCGAAGGGTAGGGCCATCTTACCAATTAGGTAGATGTGTGGAGGAATGTAGTAAGTCCATGGTTGGTAGAAAAGTGCTTGAGTGATGCTCTCCCTCATACAATTGGCAATCGAGATATGAGGATGTAGCACTAGTTTGGGGACACCTATAATGTATGCACGAATGGATGGGGACATCTAGGAGGTATGCACCAACATTGGGGACATCTAGATCATTGTATCTTGTTTGTATATCTATATCATTGAGCTGATGGAAGCTATGAATGTAAACATGTATCTCTATTCTTATTGAGAAATTGTAAATAGAAAATATCATCATGAAATTATGTAATGTGAAATTGTTACTTGAAATATTGTAATGTTTCTTTGTTATGCAATGGGAAATTTTGAAATGGTTATGTTTCAAATGTGCATCTTGTTATTTAAATGAAAAAGAAAATTTTATTATCATAATGATAGTAGTACAAATTATTCACTTGTGGGTAAAACATAGTAAAAATAATGGACATGTTACACACACATTGTAGTTAATGCTGGAAATGAGGGGAGAGATAATCTTGTCCTTCACCCAATCAATCCCACAATTCTCATGGTTTAACAGTGTCCTTTGAGTTAATGTGCTTTGGCACATCTGTACATTTACTCAATTTGGCACCTACTAAATTTGTTGGTTAGCAGCCCTATCCCATCAACCCCTACAGATACTTGATTCCAATGATGGCCACTAGTCATCAATGGGAGCCATGGGCACCTAGTCGTCAATACAGGGAAAGGAGACACTCCAAACTTACCTTCGCTAAAAATTTGATGCATCATTGACTATCGCATTAGCTAGCACATCAACTTCCTTGTTGCCTTCATGATAAATGTGCAAGGCTATGAAATCTTCGAATAGGCTTAGCATCCTCACACATTACAACATCCATTTATTAAGCTTCAAAGTCATCATGCTTTGATTCAAAGAGCATTCACCATTAATAGCAAGTTGCATTCTATGTGAAGCTTGTTCACTTTGATCCTTGCACTTTCTTTTAGCCCAAGCCATAACACTCGTAATGCGGCTTCATTGTTTGTTATGAGCATAACAAAATACTTAGACTACTAATCACTGTCCCATTATGGTCTCTCAAGAGACAACCTGCACCAGAGACACCCAGGTTCCCCCTAGAAGTGTTATCAAAGTTTAATTTGATTTGCCCTTCCTTCGAGGGGGACTAGGTGGCTAGGGCTCTAGGAATTCTGGTAGATTTAACTCCACCAATCACATGAATAGGGGAACGTTTATTATATTAAATATTAATTATATATAATTATATTTTTATTAATATATTAGTATTATTTTATTATAATATTATTAATTTTGTTAATATATTATTATATTTTATTAAAATATTAATATCTTATTATCTTATCTTATTGTGGTTTTTTATTATATTATTATTATCTTATTATCTTGTCTTATCTTGACTTTTTTATTTTATGCACACAAAATTTTATTAATATTATTTTTATTATTGTATTATTAATATATTATTGTAAAGGAGGGGATTCACTACCCCCGAGTATCTAAGACAAGGAAGAGTCTATAGGGAGCGAACAACCCTCAATTACCTCAAAGTACAAGCTCAAGTGCAAAAGTGAGAAATAGAGAAAGATTGTGATAACTTATCAAATGAAATACTAAGCTAGAAAGGAAAACTGCAAATTAACATAATCTGGTAAATAGTTACAAAATGTAAATTATAGAAATAGAGAGAGCATAACTTACAAATTATGTCAACAAAAGGACAGAGTTGTGGCCAATGGACGAGAGTACACCACAGAATGTTTGCACCCCGCACTGTCATCCCTGTCAAATTAGAAGCTAAAAAACCTGAATTTTGCAAGTACCTTGGACCTCTTTGAATCTGAAAACCTACACACAACAAGGATGAGGAAAAATGTTGGGGCTATTTTGGGGCTTGCCTTAGTCAAACCCTCGTTTTGGTGTTTCCAACTCCACAAATAGCCAAATAGATAGAAAATAGATGAGATGTGAAATGAAATAGATGAGACATGTGATAAAAACAAACCCCACTATGGGGGAGAACCCCTATAACAAATAAAATAAATGAGATAAAGATGTATTTGTAAATAGACAAGACAGGGCAATAAGAGAGTGTTACCAAAAATCTATGGCTCCCTCTTGGCTTGATAGATGATATGTTGTGTGATTGCAAGAGAGCCTTGGTTGTTGATGAGATGTGAATCCGATAGAGCTTCGCTATGAAGAAGAGATGTAGAAGAGAATAGAGTGAGAGAGCAAGTTGAAGTGAAAAACGATAAGAATGAATGAGAATGACAGTGAAAGGAAGAGTTTTGTGAGGTTGCACATGGGTAGGAATATTCATTACACTCGCGATTTTACCGCAATGACGTGTGTCATGCATAAAGTTCACGAGATTCCCTCATTTAAAATAAAAAGGTTTAAGGGTGCTTGTGTGTTGCGCGAACATCCGCTAGTCGCACAGGTGTCCAACTCAAAACTTTACAAATGAGGTAACATAATGCTAACATTTCATCATTGTCCCTTATGGAGTTGAAATCATGAAATTCTGATTCATAAGGTTTTTTCATAAATGTGATGAGGTGCCATAAATGCAGCAAGCTAAATGCGCAAGTGTGAAATTGCCACAGGGTACAATTTTATGACACTACATTTTTCCCCCACTTTAGTAAGCTAAATTTTTGAAGAAAAATCGGCTACACTAAAGTACAAAAGAAAACATTAGTGCAAGATCAAAAATTTGAAAATTTTATAGATTTACATGCAAAAAGGATACTATATAGGTCATAGAAGTCGAGTAGGTAGATATCGGTGATGCCCCCAATGTTCGAGCTCAGCAAGAAACTACAATGCTAGACATGAAGTTTCATTCTACAAAACTCAAATTTAGGTTAGATTTGAAAATCGAAAGAAGCTACCACGGTGAGAAGAATTCTTAAGAAAATTCAGTGGTTTGGAAGAAAAACATGATGAAGAGGTGAATATATGTCCCCTCTTATGTTTTCCCCCAGCTAGATGGGGTGAAAATAGGAAGGATAGAAGGAACATTTTCACCATGAAAAATGAGAAAAAATGACCTATATATGACCAGGTGGGCCCATAAAAGGGTCATTTTCACTATTCATGATGAGGATCTTGTTGACTTTTGTGAGAGAAGAGTCAAAAAAATGCCTTGTAGATGAGAGTATGTGGCCCGAGGATCGAGCAGCTTCACACAATGATAGTAGCGGGTGACAAGCTTGATGAGGTATGAGGAATTTTAAATGCTATAAGAAGCTGGTAGAAAATGAGACTGGGAGAAGATGCAAATGTCTTAGGTCTGATAGAGGTGGAGAATTTATGTCAAGTGAATTCATGGATATTGTGAAGATCATGGAATCAAATGCCAGTATTCAACCCCAAGAACACAACAACAAAATGGTGTGGTAGAGAGAAGAAACATGATTGTGAAGGAGATGGCTAGAGCCATGTTGAATGAGGCAAATTTGATAGATACCTTTTGGAAAGAAGCAGTGCAAACTATTGTATACATTCAAAATAGAGCTCTTATTAGATTTAACAGTGGTAGAATGCCATATGAATTGTGGTTTGGTAGGCTTGCATTAGTCAAGCATTTCAAACTATTTGTTAGTAAATGATATATTAAAAGAGAAGATGAAGATTTAGGAAATTTTGAGTCAAGATGTGATAAAGGGATTTTTTTGGGTATTCAAATCAAAACAAAGCTTATAAATGTTACAACAAGAGATTGCATAAAATTTTAGAGAGCGTACATGTCAAGGTTGATTAAAATCAAGCCAAGTCTAGTAGAAACAATCTTGAAAGAGAATCAAATGATGAGGATATAGGTGCAACAATAGAAGAAGAAGAACATGAAGAAGAGAATGAGCAAGAGGTTGAACGTGCTCCTACAAAATACGTGCAAAAAGATCATCCTGCAGATCAAATAATTGGTGAGAAGAATGAAGATGTGCAAACTAGAAGAAGACTTGCAACTTGAACAAGGAACAAGTGAACTTTTCCCTCTTATCTTAGATTGAACCAAAAAGCTTTGATGAAGCCAGTAAGGATGAAAGTTGGTTAAAAGCAATGGAAGAGGAACTCAATCAAATTGAAAAGAACAAAACTTGGGAATTGGTTCCTAGACCATCAAGCAAGAATGTAATAGGCACCAAATGGGTATTCAAAAATTAGCTGAATGAAGATGGAGCAGTGGTTAGGAACAAAGCAAGGTTAGTATGCAAAGGATATGCTCAAGTAAAAGGTATTGATTTTGAAGAAACATTTCCTCTAGTTGCAAGATTAGAAGCTATTAGGATGTTTCTTGTATTTTCTATGTATAAAGGATTTAAAGTATATGAAATGGATGTCAAATCTGTATTTCTAAATGGAAACCTTGAAGAGGAAGTATATATTGAGCAGCTAGAAGGTTTTCAGTTGTTAGAGAATGATGATTATGTCTACAAATTGAGAAAATCATTGTATGGTTTGAAGCAAGCACCAAGGGCTTGGTATTCAAGACTGGATCAATATCTACAACAAAAAGGATTCAAGAAGGGTTGTGTTGATAGCAATATGTGTCTCAAATTTGAA
The DNA here is from genome assembly GCA_007258455.2 of Sequoia sempervirens. Taxonomy (NCBI): domain Eukaryota; kingdom Viridiplantae; phylum Streptophyta; class Pinopsida; order Cupressales; family Cupressaceae; genus Sequoia; species Sequoia sempervirens. The sequence continues at coordinate 320,970 of VDFB02045600.1, read as the reverse complement.
GGTATGCATATGATCATTGTTGTAGTCTATGTAGATGATAAATTATATTTGGTGGTAGCAGTGATGTAATGTGCAAAGTATTTGCTACAAACATGCAAGATGAGTTTGAAATGTCCATGCTACCTAGAGAACTTAGATTTTTTCTTGGTTTGCAAATTACACAAATCGATAAAGGTATATTGATATCACATACCAAGTATGCAAAATAAATGCTTAAAATTTTTGGCATGGAGGATTGTAGATTACTCAGTACTCCCATGATTACTGCTTGCAAATTGAGAAAATTTGATGAGTCTCCTGATGCAAATTAGACTACATACAAATCTATGATTGGAAGTCTACAATATTTAATTGCATCTAAGCCTGATATAATGTAAGCGGTTTGTATGGTATCTAGGTTTTAGGCATAACCTAAAGAATCACATGTCAATGCAGTCAAGAGAATATTTAGATACATCAAAATTACTATTGACTATGGTTTATGGTATCCGAAATGCAAAGATTTCACTTTAACAACATACACAGATGCAGACTGGGCTAGAAGTGTGGATGACAGAAAGAGTAATAGTGGAGGAGCCTTCTTTTTGGGAAACATACTAGTTTCTTAGATGAGTAAAAAGCAAGATTTTGTCACCCTTTCTACTACAAAAGCAAAATATGTTGCAGTAGCTACGTGTTGTACTCAAGTCCTATGGATGAAGTAGACATTAAAAGAAATCAAGTTAGAGTACAATGAGCCTATCTCGATTCTTTGTGACAATTCAAGTGCCATCAACATCTCAAAGAATCCAGTGATGCACTCCATAACCAAGCATATATCAATCAAGTATCACTTCATTAGAGAAAATGTTGTAGATAAGGAAGTCAACATGGAGTATGTTCCCACCAAGGAACAAGTGGTTGATATATTTACAAAGCCTCTTCCTACAAAACAGTTTGAATACTTGAGGTAGAAGCTAGGAGTAGTTTCTCCCACCACAAATCACTAAACATTAGTGATAGGGCATATATCCAGGGGAAGCTTCATTGATCATTTATTTAACCTTGGTTAAGAATTATGTGATCAAGTCATGTAAAATCTTGTTTTAAAATTTCTAACATCTTGATGGTTGCAAAGTTTGTCAAAATTGGAGCATTTCCTTAGGGGGAGTGTACCCTTTTCCATTGATGTCAAAGAGGGGGGAAATGTGATGCAATATTGAAGCTTGCTAAGAAGAGAAGAGATGTATTTCATAGGGGGAGTTGTTGTGTTACAGTGTGAATAATCAAATGGTGTAGAGCTTCAGTGGTACCTGGATGAGCAGTTAGAGTTTTTCCATTAATGACAAAGGGAGAGATTGTTGGCATATACTTGTCATTGATGTGAAAAGTGAAAATCTGGAAAAGGGGATCGTTAGCATGATGACAAAGGATGAGTGTGAGAGTAGTGGATCTAATGGTAGATTTGAATTGGGTTTCTCAAGAGCTTTCTAGAAAGGTATTGTGTAGGTCGAGAAAGTGAAGGATGCACCCAAAAATGTTTTATTTATGTTGTCATGTGTTAGGGTTTATCAATTAAACCCTAAGGATACTCGTAGTCATGGCATTGTGAATAGAAATTCTATTTTGTTGTTGATTGTGTATCAATGGTTGTAGGTCACATAAGTTACAAATTATGTCTTTGAAGTCATGGGTGACCGACCCCTTCACCTTATGTTTACCGACCTGACAAATATTTAGCAGCTATGATATTTCCTAAGTCGCTCATGCAAATATTTATCTTCGCATGATCAATGGTGAAGGTAAAGCCTTAGAGATCAAATGGTGCCCATTTACCCCGTTGAGATTTCAGTGTGGCTCGATCAAGACCCGCGGAGTCAGCAGGGAATGGTGGTGATCAAAAGTTGAAGATCCAATGGTTATCGTTGGATATCACACATCACATATAGCTTTTGAAAATTGGTTTGTGGTTTAGCAATATGCGATGAATGGTTATTGCTAGATCTCACACATCACAAAAAGAAAGTTGAAATTGGTTTGTAGATCAATGATACGCAATGAAGACATTCAATGGTCACGATCATGATGATCAGATGATGCATGATAAAGAAGAATAGGGCCTTGACGGGACCAGCAACATGTGGCATCATATCGCCCCATCACTTCACATCGCCATCGTAAAGCGAAGAAGGTTGAAGATATGGGCGATAAGAAATAGTAGTGGAAAGCGATGTTAGCAAGGACATGTGTCAAAAGGTTATTGCATCACTAGGCGTTATTGTATTGCGTTTATACATCCTTGAGTCAAGATGATTTGAGCGATGTGTGATGTATGGGTGAGATTGAATGAAAGAACATCCAACAGATGAAATTGCATCGCAGGGTCTTAGTTCATTGCGGTTATGAGATCAAAGGAAGTCAAGCATTCAACGATGAGTTAAAAGTACTAAGTGGTAGCAGAGTATGACGACAACAACTGATTATGGCATAAGCTTGCCATCTCATGAAGATTATGTGGGCCCATTGTTAGAGCCAACAAGATAGCAATGAATGTTGTAGCTGATCATTGCTTAGTGGTGCATCACGGATAGATATGTTGATGTCCGTACCATATCAATAATATGTGATGAATGATGGAGCTCAAAGGAAAGTGATCGATCAGTGATCACTACATCACGAAAATGGTTGTGATCATTCCAAATGTTTTTGCAATACATGATGGTCATGAAGGATATGATCAATGAAAGAGATTTCAATGATCGCTTATCAGACGGCTATGATTTAAAGTTTTGGTGATGAATGAGGAACACAGGATCATAGTGCAAAGGTTGGAGATCAATGATCTAGATTTGAATGCAGTAATCACAAATGGATTTAGCTTAGTGTGAAGAGGGTTTCAATTGGAAACTGACATAGAGGAAATAATTCATTGGTCCAACTTCACCCAATGACCAAAGTAAATGAGATTTGATGCACAAAATGATGTCATAGATTAGAAAAGTGATCGCAGAGACAAGAATCAAGATTAGATCGAATAATTAGAAGAACGCATTAAATGCATAATCAAATTTTAGGGTTTGACAAAGATAATGAAGGGAAATTCTTTGTATCTGAATTAAATGTTGTGTGGATTGATGCATAGGTATGGTGATATCTGATAAACCTCATCAGATGTCTTTATGATGAGCTTTATGGCGATGTGTAGCTCAATGAATAGGTAGATTACTAGTGAAGTTTGCAAGAGAGGGAAACCCTAATAGGATGTGAGGGTTGATCTGGATGAAGTAACGGATCCCGAGGTAATGATTGCAAGTTGGTAAAGAAGGAAGCAAATTAGGTATTGTCTAAGTTGTTGAGTCTGCAAGTGTTTGTGTTGAGTTAGAAGTCTGCTAGCGCACAACGTGCTGAACAAAGAGATGTATAGATGAGAATATGGTAGAGAAGAGAGTGTAGAGCAGAGGAGGGTGTAGAACAAAAGTATGTGTTGCTGAGAGTGCAACTACAACAACAAAGTGTAAGTTGCAATAAGTGCAACATTGTATTGTATGTATTGATGCATCTCAGGTTTATGTAGAACCACTTATATGTATATTTGAACTTGTAATTTTGATTGAGGTTGTAGCCTCATTGTACTGAGTTGTAGCTCAGATTAGGGGATTGTAGTCTCCTTGAATTTGTTGCTTCTAAATTAGGTAGTTGATGCTTCCTTGGGTTGTAACCCTAAAAAATTGTAACAAAGATTTCACTTATGACATTGGATTTGAGCAGTAGTCTCAAGCAACCTTTGTCATTGTGGTTTTTCCCATCTTGGGTTTTCCACGTATTTCTGGTGTTATGAGTTGTTCTATGTGTATGCGATTGTTATATTGGTTTATGTTTTTAAACTGCACATCGAGGTTGTAAGATTGACTCTACAAGTAGGTTTCAAGTCTAATTTTTTTTATATCTATTGATTCACCCCCTCTCAATAGATCATTGTGTTCTAACACATACATATCTAGGGACTTCCAATCCATGGGTAATATCAAATCTAGAATAGATCGAGTCATATTCAAGTCTACCAGTCAATACTCATACTGAGGTGTGGTTCATAATCAAATCTATGTAGTAGAAAGGTCAATCACAATGATCTAAGAACACAAAAAACCATTGTATACTCCCTCACAAGTCACCATAACTATCTCAAGTTCTCTACACATAAAACATATGAACATGAACCTCCTTGAGAAGTATCCATAAAACAAAGAGAGAAGAAGAATAAATCATATCAAATAACATGTCTTCCTACCAACACCTCAAAGTGCTAAGTTGTGCCAAGTTAGCCTTCCATCACAACCCCAAGTAAAAAAATTAACAACCAACCATTGGATCTAATATATCAAATAAAACATATGCTTATTATTTAACCAGTTGACATGAATGCACAATACTATCTAACTAAATAAAGATCAATCTCACAATCGTTCCATAAACAAGAATACATGTAATAATATCTCTTAAAATCCTCATAAATGATATCATAAATAAAACTCATATGGAGGTAAATATTCCAAATACTCCTCAAATGAACCCTCCATAACTAAAAACCATAGCTCAAGATTCATCTCCATGAGAAGATAAAGCATAAAATAAAATGCATCTAAAGATAAAATAGACAATGCCTATCAAATTATTCTTTACCAAGTAGACAAAGAGGGGGGAATGATATTTCTCCTCCAAGATACACCAAGACATCCTCTTAGGTCTATCATGGGTTCACATCCATATTGAGGTGAAGGCTCCTCAATATTATTTTTGAAACCTCCTTGGAAAGAGTAACCATCTCAATAAATATGTCTAAACCAAAGATAACTCTAGCCTTACATTAGTCTTCAAGAATCCATGAGCAGACGCAATTGATCAATCTATGCTAAAATCCAAATGGGTAATTTAGCACAATAGTGTGTCACACTTTCCGCCAAATAAATAGTTCCGAGTGAACTATTTTCGGCTAGAAGATATTCGACCGAGTGGCTTTCGGCCAAAACCACACGACACCAACATGGCGGGTACCTTTTCGATCGAAGAGATTTCGGCCGAAAGTCACTTGACCAAATATGTCTGGCCAAAAACATGAAAATAGTGAGCATATTTGGTATATATAGCTTGAAAATATCAAGATTTTTTCAGCTGAGTATGTTTTGGCCGAAACATGCTTGATTGAAACATACTCGGTTGAGCATGTCTAGTTGGCATCCTACTTGGTAGCCAACTCACCCTTTTTCATAATTTTCTAAAACATTCAACTTTGGCAGAGTATTTCTCTAGTCAAAATGATTTTTCTGCAAAAAAAGAAAAATACCCTTTTGTAGAGCTAGAAGTGGTGAATCCAAATATATAATTTTTTTAATATTTTGATTAGTTTTAATATATTTTATTTTTAAAATAATGCAAGTAGGTTGTTAAAATTAAAAAAGAGGCTAATTAGAAATTAAAAAAATTAGTAAAACATATTAATTTTTTTTAAAACTTATATGGTGCACAAGAGGAGAGAGTCTTCTTCAAAAGGGTATAATTTGTTTTTTGAAAATGATTAAAAAAATTGACAATAGTTGACGTCCCGTGAAAACTATCAAATTCTAACAAGTCTAAATTTGAAATGTTATTACGAGAAAAATATACATCAAAATTTGATTTTTTTTTCCATGCACAAGATATTGAAGTTACCTATTTGGGGAAAAAAATTAGGGAGAAATGAAGTTAATTTCAATTTGTTTCTTGACATCCCATGAAGTCACTCTTTTCTAAATTTCCAGCATTCCAAAATCTGTCCTTTAATTGATAAAAACATAATGAAAACAATTTTTTTTTTTAAATTAAAAAATTACAGGAATAAACTTCATCAAAAGTTCTACATTTCATTAGTTTACACCATTTTGAAATTCATAATTTTTTTTGTTGTTGGCCGATTCTTTTATAAAGTGTGACACATGTTTGTGCTTTTACCCAAATGTAATAATACACTATCACAAAGTTTCCAAGAAGAATATTAATGTAATCAATACTAAGAGAACTAGCCAAATAATTTTCAAAGCTCCAATTATAGAATCAAGAACCCCATATGGTATCATGATCTAACATCTCCTCTAAGAAGATCATATGCTCGAATGAACATACCCTATTCCCAGGAGCACCTATATCATGTAAATACCCCAACTAGTATCTAGAGCCCTCCATAGCACAAAATCTAACCATCCCTATCAACCAAGGATCACCTATAGAAATAATAATTAATAAATTGACACCTCACCAAAGACTCCAAGAGTCTTCCATGACTAGCCAAGATGTCAACATCTCCATTCACATGAAGAAAATAATCTCTTATTAATAAAATCAATATGTCAAAGAACTCTCATTAAATACAATAATCATGATCCAAGATCTTTTCCATGAAACCAACAACCACTATAGAATATAAATCACCAAATGATTAATCTTCACCATTACCAAGTTCCCACTAAACTATGAAATTGATCTATTGATGATATTATGATAACCAACCATGGTGTTATTCCCAATAATTGCCTATCTAAGAACTCTAATCACCCATCCTTTCCTCCTAATGCAACATACTAATGCATGAATGATCACAAACAATGAAAACTAACTATAATTACATCAACATTGAAAATAATTGTGGATATAGATAGTCCATATCTAAGTCATCACTATAACTAATGGGTGGAACCAAACCACATAACTATATAAATCATAGATTCCAAACTAATGAAACATAAAAAATTATCATCACATCATTAACCTATAAACTAAAATAACAAAGAAGATAACTTCTGTACCTCTCATTATTTAAACACCCTATCAACTCCATATCTGATTTTCCAAATAAACCCATAAATTTGTTAAGGAACCAAATAACACCTATGAGATAAGAACAACCTCATAAAAATAAACCATAGCACCACCTAAAACCATGAACCAATTTAATAGGTCATAACCTAAAAATTTCAATTCCATACATGATCATGTCATGTTAGTGTTAAAATACACATGAATATCCATGACACCATAATCATCACCATCATTATACTTATTCATAGATCTCACTAAACCAAGACCCCAAATCTCATACGTGTATCAAACCATGCCCTCAAACCAAAATATAACTTGTGCATATATCTCCATCAAAGTTAATTCTTTGAAAATACTTGTAAACTTATATCAATAAACACCAAATTTGATAACCTATAGTACCATAATATTGGTCTCATAAAAACATACACCCCATAAATTTTATCCTAATCTATATGCTCATACAGTTTGAAATGGTGGAAAAAGGGGATGGGTGATATGGGATAGGAAGGCATAGAAATGAGGGACTATGCCAAAAAGGCACAAAGGGGGTGTCCACCTAATCACAAATCCACCTTTTCTAATTCCATTAGGAAGAAGGATAGTTCCATAAGAGATTAGAATTGAACTACAAGTTCCCTTAAGGTGAGTCAACTCCAAGTTTTGGGACACTATGCAATCTCTTCTTCCTTATGACAAAAAACTATAAAATATGACTAAAAAGCAGTTTTGGAAGAAGAATAAAAGTGCATTAACAATCTAGTATTTGAGATCTATCACTTGGAATGTGAAGTGCTATGATAAGACTATCAAAAACAACAATCAATCGAAAGATTTGAGAAGGTTAAGATAGTTTGTACTCAGATTCAAAAATGTCATAAAGCGTCTTGTTCAGGTGAATGTGTCCTTGCTCTCTTTTCTAAAAATTCAAAAGTTGATTTTGTAGCCCTCAGTTTGCACTCTGCTCTTGTACTTGCAAATCTTCAATCCCAATTCTAGATCTGTAGCAAAAGTTGAATTTTTTTGGTTAGTTTGTATGGGGTTTGCCTTAGACAAACCCCAAGTTTGGTAATTAAACCTTAATAAAAATATGAAAATCTTATAAATAATAGTGTGTGCAAGCCCTAACCTTAAGTGCATCTAAGGTGTTAAGAGATAAAATGCAAAGAAACCTTATTCAAGTGTGTTAGAATAAGATCCCTAAATGAACATAAAAATAACAAAGACCTAGTTAGGGAGAAGTCAAAACACCCTAATAGATCTAAAATTTTATTATACCTTGCTTTAGGTAGCTAGTAGAATGAATATAGAAGATAGGGTCACTTAGAAAACAATTCATTAGGTTAAGGAGAATGGCTAGGTGCATGTCCCAAAACCTAGAATCCATCATGATCCACCATAGGCATCAATCTTCAAATCATGAACAATGCTTGATCTAACTTGGAAAAATGAGCTTGAAGACCTACAAAAACAAATGAAATGCTTCTCCAAGACTTCAACCTCGCTTTCTTGAATGTTCTCTCCTTGCTCTTGAATGCTAATCTTGTGAATATCTTCTCAATTTCTTGTCAACCTAGTTTGAAATGCTGAAAAGACTAGGCTTTATAGGCTTCCTTTCTAATTTCCTAATTATTAAATCCTGATAGCCAACCTTTGCAACTTGAATTTAGATCATTAAAATGTAGCCAAAAAAATATTTCAAATTGGGTTTTGGCACCTAGAGGGGACCCATTCACCCTTGGGCAATCCAGGTTGTAGCCTAAATTTCCAAGACTCATTTATATTGGGGCCTTTAATTTATTAAATGGATTTGCTCTATGCATGTTGTGGTGTCGGGAAATGATAAAAACAGGCCTTGGGATGCATAATAAAGGGAATTAGGGGCCTATTTTGAAGGGTAAAAATGCATAAAAGGGAGGTCACTAAAATAGGTCTAGATTAAGTGTGAAATTGTACTTTCACTTAGAAAGGAGTACAACTTTCTACACTACACAGTCCCACCTTGCATCTTAATCTCCTCAAGTTCTCTTGAATAAGTATAAACCTCTCTATGCCCATTCAAGTGAAAAAACACCTCATCCATAGTGTAGTATGCTAAAAATGCTCTCCATCACCTATTCAAAATCTAAAATTTGATTATGCATTCTTAAGAAATCACTTGTTAACCATTTTAGATCAATATCAAATTCAATCACCAAATTTTACCAGAAATATGAAAATTCGATACCAAAACCTATACCATTATGTAGCTCTCAAAGAGAACTTTCTAATGCACATAAGAAGTCAAATATATAATACTATATGTGAAAGTTATTCCCCGTGGAGGAAAAACACCATATAATGGCCCTATAAGGGGGCTAAAAATGTCATCCATAGAGTCTGATGATACTAGTGGTGGTGTAGGGGAAAATTTTGGGTGGTAGTGGCAATATGTAGGTGGAGAGTTGATGGTGGACTTGATAGATTCTTCAAATTAGTTTAAATATAGTTTCAATTAAAAAAAATCCCATAGGGGTTTAAAGTTAGGTTGGCTTAACCAAGGGTCATGATTAAGGGCTAAGGCCTGCCAGCTAATGAAGACCTCCAGGACTATGGTGCCCATGAAGTACTATCATGTTGTTAGCTCAATACACTTATTGTCAAAGTGGCTGGGCATACTCTATACCCAAAATTAAATTTTTGTTTAGATTTGTATGTGTAGGATATGTATATAACTATATAATTATATATATATATATATTAATATATATTAATGAGTTGTTGTACTAGTTTCTACAACTATGACCACGTACTAGGGGGTAGGGGGATTTTTTGCACTAGTCCTTGGTGACCAAACCTTTCAAATTTTATTTGAATGCTTACTATCTTGGGTTTCTTGGACCCAATGGTAAGGTTTGTTCTGGTCCAAGAGGTTTTTGCAGCTTCCTCCTTAAAAACCTCTTGGTAAATAGCCAAAACAATTTTTTTTTAATTGCAAATAAACTCTCAATTCTACAACAATAACCAGGAATATACAAACTCCAAATCTTAATCTATAACTTTCACAACTTGCACAACTTATACCTTGAAATGTTTAAAATCTCTTGGACACATTGTTTTGGCTTCAACTTTACACTAGATCTTTTTAAACAAGGGTGAAATAAAACCAAGAAATCTTCACCTCCTTTAACCACAACCATGGATCTGATACCACTTGTTAGGATATTATGAGATTGATCAAACCTTACATAATAATAAATAATGTAAATAACAAAGATATATGACAAGATTACACAAGGTATACCTTGAAAAACCCCTCAAAATAGAAAAACCTAACCTTTAAAAGCATCCAAACTCAATGTACTATTCCTTAGTAAAATATTACAATACACAAGTATCGAGTATCAATGAGTGTACTTCTAAAACATGAAGAACATCCAATACATCCTCCATGTGTCCAACAATATTGGGTAACCATGCGACCACACAACACATGCCATGCTTCACATATGCACTATATAGGAGAGTTCAATACAACTGACAACCAACATCAACCACTAAACACATGATTACTTTTAGATATTCAAGTTAAGACAAATATATAACTATGGTTTTGGTAAAACCATGTGTCTCAAAATCTTTAACCCACAAAATAAATATTTTAAAAAATTCTTAATGTTTGTCCTATGTCTCCCAAAAATAAAATATCTAACCAATGTCCAATACAAATTTACAAGTGATCCCAAATATATATAATCATGCTAAAAAAATCCATAAATATGTACCACAAATAAATATTTATTTTACATAAAAACATTCTTGTACAAGGTGTACAACACCCTTTTCGTAACAATTACAAGAAGAATTGTTCTAGGAATATTTTACATTGAAGAACTAAATAATTGATATGATTTTACATCAAATCATTCTATAATATTTACATCATCAAAGAGTTCTTTCTTTGATATTTTCCATGACTATGAATCTAGTTCAATCAATGAGGATGATCTAGGATAACTTAGCCCTTGCAATTTGGCAATTCGATCAAGATATTTTCAATGCCTCTAGTCCTAATGTATGAGTAAAGAGTGGAGATCAGGTTAAATCAATTCATAGGAGTGGACAATCTTGTAGATTAGATTTATGGGTTATAAAAAAATCCATTATAGAGAATAGATCCATGACACATGGGATCAATTATGCACAACACAAATTTGGCTTACATATGAATTATAGACTACTACAATTCTGAGGCATGTATTATAAAAATGACATTGATTTCCAATATCAAGGCAAGTGGAATCAGATGTAGTAGTAGGGAAAATTCTTCATCATAATTCACACAGATAAATACCTCATTGCTTTGCATTTAATTTCCCAAGCATTTATTGTTTTGATTTATCTACTTGGCTTAACTGTTTAGGTTAAATTGTGTTTTTATTGATAGCATTTAGTTGATTAATCTAGATAGTACTATACAAATAGCATATTTTTGCTTTACAATTTGATATGATATAAATATTTTATTAAAAAAATTCTTTATATACCAAAATATTTTTGATTAGTATTTCACATTATAACATTTCAATAGTTACATGTTGGAGCACAGTGATAATGAAATTTACTTGCCCAATTAAAAAGAATAGAAACCAAAAAATATAAATAATATAAGAAAAATATATAATCGAAATTATATAAAAATATATAAAATGAAGGTTTCTAAATAGAATATCAAAAATAGAAATAAAATTTAAAATATTATTTAATATACTATGATCAATCCTAATATATGTTAAAAGGAAATAAATTCCTCACAACAACTATAAACTCTAAAGTATTCTAATAATCCTTTCAACCATTTTCTATGTATTTAAGCAAGCAAGGGTCATACAAAAACCCATGATTTTTGTGGGTTAGGCCTTCTCAATGCAAAACAACATCCCTTTCAAGTTCATACTTGGACACATGCGAAATTGGTGATACTCTACTCTCTATCTCTCCCCTCTGATCTGATAAGTAATTTCCATCTCTCCCAACACCACCTCCATTCTCTTTGAAGGAATGAAGCCTTTTAATAATGTCCATGAGGCCAAACAACCTATGGGAGAAACAAGACTCTAGGAAAATTCACTGCTAGTAATTCACTGATGGAAAATTCACCGTAAATTCACCATCACTAGCAATTCATCGCCATGGAAGATTAACCGCCAAAAATTCATGCAATTAACTTTTCGCGCGGTGAATTGTCATGGCGGTGAATTTTCCGTCGGCGAATTGCTGGCGGTGAATTGCTAGCGATGAATTTGCCATATACCGACCCACAGATCACCAAAGAGAACACCACAACAGTTCGAACCAAAACTAACCACCACCCAACAATTTATGAACTCCCTTTCCTTTTGATTTTGGATCTTAAATCTTCTGCTATTTTGAAAATTTTAAAATGGAAAAACAAAGGCTTTCTCTCACTATCATATATACGTGATATGACACATACCAGTCAGCCTGGTAGAGAAACTATTCAGTAACTTGGGCAACCTAATCTAACAAATTCACGTTCGGTCACGGTGATGCCTGACGAACAAATCACGTGCCTAAGATGACTGATCCCCAGAACGAAGTAACCAATGATTCTCTGATAGGTTATACGCTTCTCCAGCACGGTAAGATAGAGAACAACGACTCTGAATAGAGGACGAGTTTGGAAGAAACGCCCCCTGCATTCAAGTCGAGAACTCAATGATGGGCTCCAATACTTTGATCGCCATCTACTATATATATCTGTGGGTCATTTCTTGATTGCGTCACATGATAAGGGATCACCGACATCTGGTCGAGCGTCTAAGTATAGATAGTCCCATTCCCCTATCCATATAAGCTGTCAGGTGGTAGAGAGCCACTGGGAGCCTTCCATCCCCATCCCCCTATCCATATAAGCTGTCAGGTGGTAGAGGGCCACTGGGAGCCTTCCATACTCATCCCCCTATCCATTATTACGCAACATGATGAATCAGTCTATTACGTATATGATGGATAGGTTCTCGGTCGATGCCCTCCGCTACGCGTGCAAACAGATACCCTTACATCCTCTAGTGCTTCGACGCATTAACCCCTGATGGGATTGGCCGCATGGGGCTTGAAGATCTCACCAAGATTTCTCATTCATATATCCGCTTTTACATGAGTGGAGAACTTGTATTCTTGAAAGAGAGGTCACAAGTTCAAATTTTACAGGGATAGGGTATGTACACCTCGTATTGTGAAACACAAGTTAGGTGCCTCCTACATATTGGGAGTACAAAGTAGTCCCATATACTCAGAGCCATTTGTAGACCCAAAAACAGATCGTCTAGTATTGTGGACTATAAAAGGTCCTTTCCTTTCCTTTCCTTTCCTTTCACTCCAACATGAGAATAACTTGCCCCTATCTTGATGATATTTCACTATCATGAAGGGCCAATGGAAAAAACAAATATCGACAATGTCTCCACTAATTTGAGTTGACGAAGTCATATCGATATGAGTACTTTATGGAGTTAGGTTATTCTCAATATTAAAATGTGAACATTAAGATTTGGGTCCAACTCCACTATGAAGATAGAGGTAGAGAATTACTTTCTAAGGGGAAAGGGTCCAGAGTCGTTGTCAAGTTTCACCAATCATTCATCAATATATGAAAATTAAAAGTCCAATAAAAATTTCAAAAAAATCAATAGTCTCTCATTTGTGTATGTGTAATTAATCATTTTTTTAATTAGAGGAGCCGTGTAATTTTTTTGGTGGTTATAACACATAGTTACTAGAACATCTATGCATAGGTATTGATTGACACATTTATTAGAGGAATATATACTGGAGGAGTTGTGCAACTTTTTTGGTGATTGTAGTGTACAATTATTGGGGCATCTATGCATAGGTATTGGGAAACACCTCCAAATGATCACTTTTGGACCTTTATGCACATAAAGACTTGTCCGCAATTGTCATAACTACCCAAAAGTTGAAACAATAGCTTTAAGCTCTTAAGTCACATACGAAGAAATCCAATTTTTTTTGTTAAAATTTGATGTACCATTTAGGAGCTTAGGGTGCAAAGTTAGGGTGGGTGACTATTGGGCTCTCTCCCCTAGTTGATAGCAGAGTGAATTTCTATTTGCATGATATTCAACAAAAAAATTATAGTTTAGAAGATAATTTTAAAGTGTTGCTAACTAATTTGTAGCAATTATAGGGGAATACTAGATCTAATGCCTAAAAGCACCTCTCTCTACTTTTGATTTAGTTGAAGCTTTGGTGTTCATCACTATGGGAATGCTTCATGTCCTCCTTTTTGGTCGTAGGAATTTGTCATGGTCTCTTAGCCTATTTTCTAATTTCTCATAGGTTAATTGGTTGTGTTAAGGAAATATTTTTATAAATAATAATTAAATTGGTTTTAATATTATTTTTTCGTGAATTGTAAAAGGCAAATTTATTATTATTTTGCAAGTTCTCTAAATGGGACATAATAAAACCTTGTGTAACTATTGGTGATATTTAATTATTTTGGAATAGAGTTACAAAAGTAAATTGTAATAAATATGGAAATAAAAAAGTGAATATTTTAATTTTAATTTTTCTAGGAATCTATAAAAAGGGAGTGAGGGATCATTTGCATCTTACCACCATTTTATCTAAAACTCTATTGTTTTTGAAATAGAGTCTCTATGTTCATTTTTTGTCCTAGGATGAAAATCCTATTGGAAAATAGAGTTGAAGATGAAAACCCTCCATTCGAAAGAAGTATCCAGATCTAGAAATTACCAATGAGTTAATATAAAATTTTACTTGCATAGTTCAATTAGTGTGAAAGTTTTAGTTTGTTTATGTGGTGTGGAATATTCAAAAAATGCAAAATATATTTTGTGTTTTAGTTAAATGGTGGTTCCAATTTAGATTATTAGTGGAGGTATTGAAGATTTTATGATTTTGATGTTTGCTACAATAATGTATACAAATACTACAATAGTTCTTACTACTATAGTATTGCACTACAATGTTTCATGGGATTTTCTAGCTTTTTTAAATTTATTTGTGAAAGGTTTTTAAAATTATTATAATTTATTTGTTGTGAAGATTTTATTGTTATATCATTCTAAAAATAAAAATTCTAGAACAAACATTCAGTAATGTTATTTTAAAATATTTTGGAAGATTGTAAATCTAGTTTTTAGACTTGTTGCGAAGGAAATTAGCTTATTAAGTTGGTTATACATGAATTAAGCCTTGTATGCTATTGGTTTTAGTCATTAGCCAATCAAACCTATCCAAAATGAACCATCCTAATTGGAAGGAAGTTTTGAGTAGGATTTTAAAGAGATTTACATTCATTTAAGGTTTTGTGGAACCATTTTAGAAATTATTACAATTTTTTTAGGTGATTATGGTTTAAATTTTTGAGTGTGAAAGTTAGATTTAGGGCAATACAAGCCTCAAGGTATTGAGTATCACTCATTTTATTATTTTTCTAGTAGTATCACTCATTATAGATATTTTTGTGCATTCATTTTCAAAATTTAGAGTGGTTAATTCTTTGAATATGAGAAATAATAATTAATAACTAATAGTGCTGACTCATGAAATTTATGGGTATTTGTAAGGAAATTGGGGACCAGAAGGGGGTCTTAAGTGGCCACTTATTTTTGAAATCAGAAGAAATTGATCTTGGATGATAAATTGAAGATATTTATATGCTCAAAACTTGAAGACACAACAAAAAAGAGTTGTAATTCTTTGAATTTACTTTCTATTTAGCTACTATTTTCTTTGTGAAAATGGTGGAGATTAAGGGGTTCCAATAGGGGGGCCACACAAAGTGATCCTATTTTTATCACATTTGGTGTGGCCCCCCTAAAATGCTCATTTTTTAATATTTCAAAAATCACTTTGATGAAAACACAACCAAAACCATGTAGTTTATGATCAATTTTTTTGCTATTCTTTTAATGTATATATTGTTTTTCACAAATTTACTAGAAGTGAACACATCCTAAAAAATTTAAAATTGAGTGTGCTCCCTCCTATTTTTTTTGGAAACTAGTCAAAAATCTTTTTTTTGAATGTGCAAAGAATAACTCGTCTAGTTTTTAAAGATGTAATTTTGTTTCAAATTTCAACGAACGGGTAAAAAATGAGACCAAAAATACCATATGTAGGTTTCTTTTGACAAAAAAATGGAGACACTAGCAAAAGAGATCAAAAATCAAAACCTTAAAATATTTGAAATGTAAAAAAAATCACATGGTTAGAAAGATAAGAGAGCTAGATATTACTATTTTATTTTTTTATCTTGACATTTAAATATGTGTAAATCTGATGGAGAGCACACTCAACATTGTGACATTTTTTTAGAATTTTCCAAAAACACATTCGTGGTTCCTAACATGCAAGTCCAACCCTTTGGGTTGGATTCCAAGGAAAATCCAACCCTAAGGGTTGGAAATTCCCAAAGCAGGTAATAATGTGAGCACATTATAACACTCACATTTTTGTGAAGAAAATATATCTCCTTGCATTTCTTTCCTTTCTCTTCATATAAATGCAAGCGTGTTATAGCGTGCTTTTGTTTCAAAAAATAAAAATACCTCTCTCTCTCTCTCTCTCTCTCGCAAACTATATACATGAAATACACATTTAAGTATAAGTGACATTTATATATATACATTTATTTTCTTATACTTTAAGTTATATTTTATGTATATTTTTCAAGATTTTTAAGGATGGTTTTGGATCTCTAGGAGTTATAATATAAATTCTAGGTTTTGAAGATCTTATAAATTTCTAGACACTCAAATTTCAATAATTAGTAGGCTCCTATCATTTCTCTCTCTCTCTCTCTCCCTATTTCACTATCTCCATACCTTTCTCTATCTCTCTCTATGTCACTCTCTCCCCCTTAAGCTCAAGACCTACCTCTCTCTCTTCCATCCTCCTTTCCTCTCTACTTGTCTCTATCTC
>VDFB02045600.1:272719-304067 GCA_007258455.2 Sequoia sempervirens | reverse complement strand
TTTATTACAATTTATTTTTGTAACTCTATTCCAAAATAATTAAATATCACCAATAGTTGCATAAGGTTTTATTATGTCCCATTTAGAGAATTGGCAAATAATAATAAATTTATCATTTACAATTCATGAAAAAATAATATTAAGACCAATTAAATTATTATTTATTAAAATATTTCCTTAACACAACCCATTAGCCTATGAGAAATTAGAAAATAGGCTAAGAGACCATGACAAATTCCTAGGATCAAAAAGGAGGACATGAAGCATTCCTATAGTGATGAACGCCAAAGCTCTGACTAAATCAAGAGTAGAGAGAGGTGCTTTTAGACATTAGATCTAGTATTCCCCTATAATCGCTACAAATTAGTTAGAAACACTTTAAAATTATCTTCTAAACTTTGATTTTTTGTTGAATATCATGCAAATAGAAATTCACTTTGCTATCAACTAGGCGAGAGAGCCCAATAGTCACCCACCCTAACTTCGCACCCTAAGCTCCTAAATGGTACATCGGAATTTTACAAAAAAAATTGGGTTTCTTTGTATGTGACTGTATACCCTAATATTATGCTATTATAAATGAGCAAAAAAACTAAAAACTATGAAAAACAAAATATCAAGGACACCTCAAGATTAGCCAAAAGAGAGTGACAAAACACTAAAGAAAGTGGATAGCATAAGACAAACAGTTTTACCTTCCTTTGTAGTTGATACTCCTTTGATTGGCCCTTGCTTAAGATTGGATGTGTGCTCCTTGATGGCTCTATTGAAGATCTTTGCTATGTGCTTGGATGCAAATGCAAGTGGATGTGATTGAAAATTGGATGAGTGCACAAAATGGCAGCATGTAGTTGCAAATTGACTAAGTGTTGAGAAGGAAAATTGGCAGCATAAGGTTATGAAAATCAAAAGTGTTTCAAATGCCCTTGAGGAGGGGGGTATTTATAGAGGAACTTGAATTCTCTAGAGAATTCAAGGGTCAAGATTGCTCCAACAAGGCCAAGATGAAGGGCTATAGTGGGTTGAGAACCCACAAGCCCTCACATCTTGACATGTGGAGGGTGAAGTGGCCAAGGGTGGATGAGATGGAAATGAGTTGTCAAAAAGGTACATGAGGTGGAAAAGGACATGCACCTTGGGGGATGAGAGGATTTCCACAAAAAGGGATTTCTTGTCCCCAAGTGGGAGAGAAAGGGACTTTTGAGGAATTTTGGAATTCCTCAAAAATCTACATGGGAAAAGGAAAGGTGGTTGGGGATATAAATGTGAATTAAAAATTCACATTCACAGGATGATCTAGAGGATAAAAGGTGGGCTCCAAAAAGGTGGGGCTTGGTCACATGTGGAGATTGTGACAAGTCCAAGGTTCTAGAAGCCTTGGAAGAATGGAATGTGAATTAAAAATTCACATATAAAAGAGGGGAATCTAGGAAGAATAAAAAAGAATTAAAAATTCCTTGGAGAATGATTAGGCTTAATTAATCAGTAATTAGAGGATAATTAGGGGCTAATTAGGATTAAAAGTCAACTTGCAAAAGTTGGAGGATGTGACACATCCCAATCAAGTATTAGGCATGTGCACATCCTTAATGAAGAAATTAGGAGATGGATTAGGATTAGATGAAAATGACATGTGAGGAATTAAATAAATGTAATATTTATTTAATTTATTTGATAAAAAGGGGATTAAGGAGGGTAAGGTATTTAATTATTAATTAAATAAATCTTTAGGATTTCCGGCGTATTCAAAGATATTTAATTTAAATAAATAATATTACTTAATTAACTCCTGATAAGAGGATGTTTAGATCTAAAAATAATAAATTTGGATAATTTAATTGTCCAAATTTGGATGTCTACATTTTGCCCCTCTTTGAGATGGTGATACGAAGTAGCACCATTTCAAAGAATATTAAAATATAGAACCTAGAAGAAGATGGTTAGATTGGAAAAGATGCCCCAGTCATCCAAAGGAGTGACTAGGAAGGAAAAAGAAAATGATGAAAATTAGGGATGAAGGATGCCCCCTCGAGAGGACATGCGGGTTGAAGAGAACACGTATGTGCTCTCGAAATAGATGATGCAAGTGGATGGGTAAGAGAGTAAGTGATATGGAGATGGATAAAGCACGAATGGATGCAGAGATGAAGATGATGTTGCCCCAGTCAAGGTTCAAGCCACAAGGGGTTTGAGGATGGATGGAGTGTTGTCAATGAGGGAATTAAGGATCCCAAAACAACACGAGGATAGGGAAGGATACATCCCACTGAGTGGTATTGATGAGGGAAGGATACATCCCAAAACACCACTAAATGATAGGGAAGAATACCTCCCGCTGATGATGATGAAAGTGTTGTTGATGAGGGAAGGATACATCCCAGAACAACACCAAAGAAATAGGGAAGAATACCTCTCAATGATGATGATGAAAGTGTTGTTGATGAGGGAAAGATACATCCCAAAATAACACCAAAGGGATAGGGAAGGATACCAATGGATGATGATGATGATGGGTCAAGGCCAGTAACGAGACTGGGGACAAGACCAAGGATATGATTAGATGATTTGGGCTAAATGGAATGGATGGGGGTTGGATAGAGATGTGAGATAAGGATGAATGATGAATGGATGGGGGATATATGCAAAATGATGGAATGGAGAATGAAATGCAATCCTAATGCAATTTGCCATCTTCGGAGCACTAATTTTTGCTATAGCATAAAACACAAGACGCTAGGGTATGAAGAACCAAGGCGAATTAGTGTCTAATGCATAAAACAAACACAACAGACAAGAAGACTATCCCAACACCCCAAAGTCACGATGACTTTGGTCGGGCCAGGTATTGGGATAACCACAAGCACACAAGGATGCCCCAGCATAACACAAGATCTCGGGGATCTTGGTGGGTACTATGTGGGACAATCAAGAAGACAAAAATAGACATAAAAAAGATCAAGATATGCCCCTATGTTGACCAATCAAAACACACCATAATATGATGGATTATGGCGGTCTTGACAAGTGATGATAGGGAGCTCAGATAATAAACAAAAGTCAAAATCATCAAAAGATCGCAATCAATTTCAAACGTCCTTTGCCATAGGATCAAGGGGATGGATGGATTGATGAGGTCTGTTAGGAAGGATGCATCCTGTTGAGACCGATGATGGATACTAAGCTAAAAGATCGATATGACGTGGGATGTTCAAAACTGATTGGATTTTCTGATACAAGTGGGTCTTGTTTGTTGAGAACCAGCTAGATAAGGGCATAGCTTGACGACGCGGCATGAGAGACATGACACAAGACATGAGACTAACACATCCTGGCAACCTAGGGGCTCGGGGGCTGATCAAAGATTAGCCTTGCCCTCGTAGTTCGATAAAAGGCTGACGATTGACCATGATGGAGATTTCGATGGAGGACCAAGATAGGATGGAGAACAGGAGGAAAGTGGACAATATAGATCGATGATGGATGGAACCCCGAGGGCAGATCAAATGATCGACCTTGCCTACGTGAAAGCGCAGGGGCAACGTAGTTCGACAAGAGGTTGACGACAGACCATAGATAAAAGGAGGACGATGAAGACTGATGACAGATGACAATGACTGAAGGGACAAAAGCAAAGACTAATGATAAAGGAGTGGATGGAGAAAGCAGAAGGACCGACGCGAGGAGATAGAGGAGCAAAGTGGACAATGAAGATCGATGATGGATGGAACCCTTGGGGCAGATCAAATGATCGACCTTGCCTACGTGAAAGCGCAGGGGCAACGTAGTTCGACGAAAGGCCACAGACAAGCGATGGATGAAAGATGATGAGATAACCCTAGATAAGGGGTTAAAATAACGGAACTGACATGACAGAACAAGATAGACCTATTGGATTGGATTGGAGGATAGTGACAATATAAAGCTCAGGGATGGGATAGTTATCCAAATTATCAAAGATGAAGTGGGCGAATGACATGCCATATAGATGAATGATGAAGTGATGAACAATGAGATAGAAAAAATGTGTAAAAGAAGCAGAGGTGATGACGATAAGATAGATGACATTGGATTGCGTGGGGAAAAGCCTATAGCTAGATACCAATGACAAGGGATTATGAGATGGGATGAGGGGAGAGGAGAGGATGGGGGGAGGAAAAGGATTGTTTGGGTGGATTGGATAGAGGGATAAAGATTTGGATGAGGAAAAGGTGACCAAATGGATAGATGATTGATTCTTGGAACTAGAAGGTGAAGGGTGGGAATAGGTGGAAGATTACTCAGAATGAGGAAATGATTGATCAAGATTATGGAATGAGAGTTTGAAATGATAGAAGGAGGTTTGATGAATGAATGAATGGATTTATTAGAATAGAAAAAATGGAGGGAGGGATCTTAAGACTTTGTTTGGTATCCAAAGACATTAACTACAGATGGATGAAAGCCCAGATTAGGGGTGTGGCTAAGCTCAGATTGGGATAAGATTAAAGCTCAGATGAGGATTGGATTGAAGACGAGAATGATTGAAGGATATGATTGGATTGATTCTACACCGAGTTCCGGGGCTTAAAGGGCGTAAGGTGTTTGACAAGCAATTTTTTCCAATTTTGGCAATTTTTAAAAATTGTCAAATTTTTCCATTTTAGGAAACTTCATGGTCGTATGTTTGAGAGTCCCAATTTTTTCTGAGAAATACCCATTGGTGAGATAGGATGAATTGCCAACTAACATCCCAGATATGAGATATGCATTTTGAGTTATGAGTGGAAACAATTTTTGAAAAAACACTAAATTGGGATTTTGGGGGTCGAGATGAAACTTTGAGGCCCCAAAAATGGGTCAAAATGGGGCCCAACCAGTTTCTAAACTGGTTGGGAATCCACTCGTTATCGCGTAACGCAACTCCCCGTCAAATTTCAGCTCAAACGGACACCCGAGTAAAAAGCTATGGCCTCCGGAAGTGTCGGTGTAAAAATCAAAAATCAATTCTGAAAATTCTAAAACATGGGTTTTGTTCGCGGAGGAAAATGAGGAACTGGGTCGAAATCGGTTTTCTGAAAAAGACAGCAAAAATATGATTTTTTGGCAAGATAAGGGGCGCGCCACAGTGGGGCGTATGCGCCCCGGGAGGGAGGGCGCACACGCCCCGCGACCGGGGGCGGAGCCGCCCCAGGAGGGCGGTCCCGCCCCGACGGGCGGGAGCCGCCCGGGCGGAGCCGCCCACCAGGGCGGATCCCAGACACGCGCCTAGGAGGGCGGACACGCCCGCGGGAGGGCGGAGTGGCTATGAAAAAGAAAAAGAATAATGAGGGATGGGACAAGGGACTTTTGAGAAAAGATAGAAGATTGAAATGATGTGCAAAAGAAGCAGAAGTGATGGCGATGAGATAAATGGCATTGGGTTGCATGGAAGGAGGCCTAGAGCCAAATACCAATGACAAGGGATTGTGAGATGGGATGAGGATAAAGATGAAAGAATGGATGAAGGATGGGAGGGATTGCTTGGATGGATATGAATATAAGGATTGGGAGATGAAAGGGATGCTAGTATAAATGGATATGGGGAGATGGAAGGAATGCTAGGATAGATGGATAGGGCGATGAAGGGATGCTGTGATAGATGGGAGGATTGGGAGATGGAAGGATTGGGAGATGGAAGAGATGTTGTGATAGATGGATAGGGACAGAAGAATTGGGAGATGGAAGAGATGCTGAGATAGATGGATACGAAGATAAGGATGGGGAGATGGATGTTGTGATAGATGGATAGGGATATGAAGGGATGCTGTGATAGATGGAAGGATTTGGGAGATAAAATAGATGCTAGGATAGATGGATACGAAGATTAGGATGGGGAGATGGAAGGGATGTTATGATAGATGGATAGGGATATAAGGATTGGGAGATGAAAGGGATGCTATGATAGATGGATAGGGATATAAGGATTGGGAGATGAAATAGATGCTAGGATAAATGGATAGGGACAAAAGGATTGGGAGATGAAAGGGATGCTAGGATAGATGATGTCTCCAAGGACTGTCACAAAGGAAGTAGATGCCCCCACTCTAGATATGTCATATATGATGAGGCGTGAGAGATGGGAGACGAGTGGATGGGAAGATAAAGAAGATAACTGGAGGTGGATAGGATGAGTGACCAAGGAATATGATAGAGCATGGAGGAAGGGAATGTATACCAATAGGTGGCCAAAGCATGTATAGATAGGTTCCCCTATTTTGATCAAGATCACAAGAAGGATGGAGGGATGGGATATGATGGTAGGATGCGGAAGATAGGTGGGATGGGGGGGTTTTATGAGGAGGACGGGTAACAGGAAGATGGGTGCATAGCTAGAAGCATAATGGATGGAGGGAATGCATATCAGGAAGTTGCCCCCAAGTGTAGATGGGGATTTACACATGACGCCTGTTTGTCAGTTTTTCATCATGGTACTTATCCAAGGCGCTTGTTTGCCAAGTTTTCACCATTGGACGAATTATTTCTCTTTTTTTTCTTTTTTCTTTTTTTCTTTTTTTGGATATTAGGGGGATGAAAATGGATAAGGATATGGATGTTGATAAGGGGATTTAGAAGATACATGATATGGATATGGATGGATGACTCAAGCATCAAGTTCTATACGAGGTAGTAAGAGCCCATGCTCGAACCGACTATTGGATGTTGGTACAACCTTATGAGGATAAATGGATTATGCAAGAGGATGAATTAGGGGGATTTGAGAGGGGAGATACATGGGATAATGGATGGGATGCTGTGAAGGGTATGGATGGAATGATGGGGTGGATATATGATGGGGAGATGCGTTCAGGACCAACATTGGCACATGTGGTGGTGGATGTGAAAAGACAAGGGGACTAATGGATGGAGAATGTGGGGATAATGGAGGAGATGGAATGGTGAATTTCGGGACATAGGGACCCAAAACAGATGTAGGAGATGAAAAGGGTGTATGATTAGCTTGTGGATTAGCAACTTTGGATGTTTTTACTGATTTTTCATGTGATGGCATTGCATCTTTTTTCTTTGGGATCCACATGGTTTTAATCTTTGCTTTCGTGGGCCTTTGTGGCCTATGGATTTGATGTAGATTTTTCTTTTTTTCACCATGTCTTTTGGGGGGGACATGAGGAGTCTTAGATTCATGTGGATATTTGGATTTATGCATTTTTTCTTTAACAACCAAAGTGCTTTTAGTAGTAAGGGGATGGGTGTGAGGAGATGGATGATGTGGAGTGAGGAAGGTAGGAATATGGGGATTATGTGTAGACGGAGGATGTGCGGGTATGTGCCTTTGTTGATCCTGATTAGGGGACATGTGAGAGGGATGTTTATGATGGATGAGAGGGATAGGTGATGAATGGATGAAGGGATAGATAGGACGAGATGGAGGAGGTGATTTTGGGATATACGGACCCAAAGTAAATGGAGTGGGTGGAGGGACATAGGGACCCAAGATGGATGGAGTAGATGAAGGATGGGATATGGTGGATGGAGGGATGTAAGGACCCAAGATGGAGGGAGAAGATGAAGGAGGAATATGGACGGTGGTTTTGAGGCGATACGATAGAGGAGGAGGAATGGCAACATATGATCTAGTGGGGCGATGGGAAGAGCCGACATTTCTTTTGGAAAAGGCTCGTTGAGGATGTCTAGATGTTGTACCAACGTGTTTAGATTGTGAGTCTTGGGGAATAGATCCAAGAACTTGCATGCAGATTTGTTCTTTGACTTGGATGGGCTCTAAAATACCTTGCTCGTGAAGGCCTAGACCTTTTCCTTGATAGTTCATTTTCTTGAGCATTCGATCCATGATAGGATTTTTGTTATTCTGAAAACATGATGCGAGTCCATTATTAGGTGGAAGAGGAGGGTTGGTGTATATGCTTTGTTTTTCTTTTCTGCGAGGAGACCACCATGGAAGAATGTGAGAGTACCAAGGGGGTATGCAAGCGGTGTAGGTATAGCAGTTTTAGGCGATGATGGGGGATCATGAGAGGGAGATGAAGGGATAGCAGCATGTGGATGGGTGATATCAGGAGAGGGATTAGGGGATATGATAGGATTTGGATTTGTGGTAGTGGGCTCATGCGGTGGAGATGAAGATGGAGCGGTGGAAGATTGAATGACAAGGGGATCATGGGATGGAACAGATGGGGGACTGTGATCTTGAGATGAACTAGATAGGATGGTAGGATCTTGATCTGGAGAAGGGGATATGTTGGCATGCTTTGGATTAGACTCTTGGCATGACTCATCTTGTGTGGATGGCATGATAACGAGGTCTTGTTGGGACTCTTCAAGTGGGGAAGATGGAGGGATGGAAGATTCATGAGGTTCATCAGAATGGATTTGGGCGTCATCGATGGGTTCGATGACTCTTGGAGTAGGAGGTGGATGTTCAATGGATTTAAAGGATGTGATGGTAGGAGATGAGTGCTTGGTGGATTCAGAGGGTGTGATGGTAGGAGATGGGGGCTCGATGGATTCAGAGGGTGTGATGGTAGGAGATGTGGGTTCAATGGATTTAGTGGGTTCAGTGATTTCAATGGTTTGATCAGTTCTAGGGGTGGTAACAACAATGATAGGTGTGGTATGGAGAAGGCTCTCATCACTAGTTACCGTGGATGATAGATTGGGATGGCATGGTTCCATGACTTCAAGATGTGGAGTTGGGGGTGGCTTCTTTGTTATAAGTCCTTGGAGAATTTCTTGAGTGAGGGACTTGAATGCTCTAGGTTGAGATGGCGTGGTAGGAGTGGATGATGGATTATGGATTGGTGGACTAGGGTTAGATGGAGGAATGGGATTGAATGTAGGACTATGAGTAGATGGGGGATTAGGATTGGATGGAGGACTAGGAGTAGATGGATGAATGGGATTGGATGGAGGACTAGGATTGGATGGAGAGTTAAGGTAAGGATATTGGAGTGGTGAATTAAGATAGGGGGACATGGATTGTGGATTAGGACAAGAGGATATAGGTGGTGTAGTGGGACAAGAGGATGTGGGGGATGAATTATAATAAGGGTATTGGGATGGTGGATTAGGATGAAGATATGTGGATGTAGGATTAAGGTAAAAGGGGACAGGATTAAGATAGGAAATACGAATGTAGGATTAGAGTGAGTAGATTGGCATGGAAGATTAGGGTAGTGGGTATATGCGGATGAAGGATTTAGATAGGAGGATGTGGATGGGGGATTAGGATAGGGGTATTGAGATGGTAGACTAGGATAAGATGATGCGGGTGTTGGATAAGAGGATGATGTAGATGAAGGGTATGACGGATATGATGGATATCCCTTGTCAAAGGTAGCTGAAGCAACATGATTAGGCATGGACGAAGACATAATGGGAGAACTCAAGGGGGTGATTGGATTTTGGAAAGTGGGTGGAGAAAGCTTACTAGCAATGATAGTGTCAAGGGGATCTATGTCGTATACCTCTTGATCAACAAGACTTTCGTTATCGTCATCAATGCAAATTAGAGTTTCCGTTTACCACTATTGATGGAGGATAAGGATTCATGATGGTGAAAAGATAAAGAGGATGGATAAAAGATTTTGGATGGGAACGGATTAAAGCTCAAAGCAAGATTTTGGTCAAGCTCAGATCAGGATTGGACTAAAGCTCAGATTAGGATGATTGGATGATGTGATGGGATTGATTTTGATTTTGATGGGATTGGATTTGGATTTGATTGGATTAGATGGGATTGGACTTGGTTTGGATTTGATTCGGATTGGACTTGGATTTGATTTGGATTGGACTTGGATTTGATTGGATTGAATTTGATTTGATTGGACTTTAGATTTGGATTGGATTTGGATTGGGTTATGAAAGGTGTGAGAGAAAGACCTTAAGCTTGATCACGTGAGATTACCCTTAGTAACCCTAGAGCTTTGATTGATTAATAGGATGATTACGGCACTGAATCCACCTTAAGCTAGGAATGGATTGATTGGGCCGAGGATGATAACTTGCAACACCGAATTCACCTCAAGATGGAGGCAAATTGATTGGATTTGAAGTTAAAGACTAATAATCAAGTTCAAGCGCTATGGTGAATTTAGGTAACCACTTAGTAATACAAGGTTAGGACGGTTTGGCTATGGGTGGTGTTTGGAGATGCAAATGGTAAGAAATGATTGGTGGATTAGGAAGAAATTAGAATGAATAGGGGGTTAAGGATAATTGTGGAGAATGTATGGGGATTTAGAATGGTTGAACAAAATTTTGGAATAATGAGATGGAGGTTTAAAAGGGATAAATGGCAGTTTTTGAAGGTTTAAAGTGACAAAACGAAGGTTTGGGATGATGAGGTAATGGTTGGGAATGGTGAAATGAAGGTTTAAAGGCTGAGTGAATCCAAATGGGGGGATTTCAGGTGTTTAGGAGGGCGTAATTGCACTTCTGCAGCAAAATAGGGGCGTAGCCGCACTTCTACAGCAAAACAGGGGCGTAGCCGCCCTTCTGCAGTAAAACAGGGGCGTAGCCGCACTTCTGCAGCAAAACAGAGGCTTGGTTTGATGCAAATGGCTATGGCAAGGACTTTAAAATGATAATGATAAGGTCAAATTGTTAGGAATTCACTGGTTTCTCACAAGAAAACACTCTCAAGAAAATACAACCCTATGATTAGTGTTGAGGGTATGGCAAAAGTGGTCTTAATCTAGGATGCACAAGGTATCTAGGGAGTCCTCGATATACTCTCGGTACGTGAGGCACAACCGTGAACACCAGCCCATCACAAGCGTGAGTCGGGAACCCCAGCGAGATACTGAAGGGCTCGGACCAACTCTTCACGTCTATCTAGGTATCACCCTAGCTTCGACGCTCTGCCAATTACGACATGACTGGATTGGGGTACAGCTTTCGCTCTCCCCCCTTTGTATACCCCGCCAGTACGCGTGGTTGGAATCGTCCCTTGGGGTGATGAAATCCCCAAGCAGGTCCCACTATGAAGAAAGCACTAACCGCTTCCAACTACTCCCTAGGCTCACACGAAGTGCAAGGTGAAAGCGGAAACAAGCTAATACTCCCTTAGGGTAACACAAAAAGACAAGAAACAGCAAGCAACGAATATTATTCCCCCTAATTAAGCTATGTTCTTAGATTAATGCAAACAACAAGGATAATTTTAAAGAAGATTGAGCAAATGGATAGCCCTACAAGCAAACATTAGATATTTTATCCCGCTTTCTTCGTCAACTTCACAAGAATATGCTGCAAAAGGTTAGCATAAAACACATGTATCCTTGCAAGAACAACGTTAATGAGAAAAATAATAATTAAATCTGAAATCAAAACACCAATTTTACCTTCCAGGGGGCGCAGTCGCCCTTCTGCAACAAAAACAGGGGCGTAGCCACACTTCTGCAGCAAAACAGGGGCGTAGCTGCCCTTCTGCAAAAAAATGGGGCGTAGCCTTCGTGAAAATGGGCGAGTCACTGCTACAAGAAAATTAGCGAGCCCTTCAGGAAAATGGGCGTAGTCGCCTTCAAAATGTATGAAATACAAAAAAATGTGGGCGAGCTACTCTTCTCCGGGTAAATGGAATGAAATGCCTTTAGGAAAATGGGCGAGCCACTTTTGTGAAAAATGAGCGAGCCGCCTTCCACAAAATGGGGCGAGTCACAAGAAATGGGCGAGCCTTTGTGAAAAATGGGCGAGCCTTTCCACAAGAAAAATGGGGCGAGCTGCCTCTTCCGCAACGCGCTGCTCCTAAAACTTAAACAACAAAGAACGTGAAATATGGGAACCCGTTTGTAAGTCCCACCGGGCGTGCCAGAAATGTATACCCTGATATTTGCACTTTTCTAAATGAGCAAAACAACTAAAAACTATGAAAAACAAAATATCAAGGACACCTCAAGATTAGCCAAAAGAGAGTGACAAAACACTAAAGAAAGTGGATAGCATAAGACAAACAGTTTTACCTTCCTTTGTAGTTGATACTCCTTTGATTGGCCCTTGCTTAAGATTGGATGTGTGCTCCTTGATGGCTCTATTGAAGATCTTTGCTATGTGCTTGGATGCAAATGCAAGTGGATGTGATTGAAAATTGGATGAGTGCACAAAATGGCAGCATGTAGTTGCAAATTGACTAAGTGTTGAGAAGGAAAATTGGCAGCATAAGGTTATGAAAATCAAAAGTGTTCTCAAATGCCCTTGAGGAGGGGGTATTTATAGAGGAACTTGAATTCTCTAGAGAATTCAAGGGTCAAGATTGCTCCAACAAGGCCAAGATGAAGGGCTATGGTGGGTTGAGAACCCACAAGCCCTCACATCTTGACATGTGGAGGGTGAAGTGGCCAAGGGTGGATGAGATGGAAATGAGTTGTCAAAAAGGTACATGAGGTGGAAAAGGACATGCACCTTGGGGGATGAGAGGATTTCCACAAAAAGGGATTTCTTGTCCCCAAGTGGGAGAGAAAGGGACTTTTGAGGAATTTTGGAATTCCTCAAAAATCTACATGGGAAAAGGAAAGGTGGTTGGGGATATAAATGTGAATTAAAAATTCACATTCATAGGATGATCTAGAGGATAAAAGGTGGGCTCCAAAAAGGTGGGGCTTGGTCACATGTGGAGATTGAGTCAAGGTTCGAAGCCTTGAAGAATGGAATGTGAATTCAAAAATTCACATAAAAAGAGGGGAATCTAGGAAGAATAAAAAGAATTAAAAAATTCCTTGGAGAATAATTAGGCTTAATTAATTAGTAATTAGAGGATAATTAGCTAATTAGGATTAGCCAACTTGCAAAAGTTGGAGGATGTGACACATCATAATCAAGGATTAGCATGTGCACATCCTTAATGAAGAGATTAGGAGATGGATTAGGATTAGATGAAAATGACATGTGAGGAATTAAATAAATGTAATATTTATTTAATTATTTGATGAAAAAAGGATTAAGGAGGGTAAGGTATTTAATTATTAATTAAATACCTTAGGGATTTGGCAGAATTAAAGATATTAATTAAATAATACTAATATTACTTAATTAACTCGGATAAGAGGATGTTTAGACGAAAAATAATAAATTTGGATAAATTAATTGTCCAAATTTGGATGTCTACAGTGACTTAAGAGCTTAAAGCTATTGTTTCAGCTTTTGGGTAGTTATGACAATTGTGGACGAGTCTTTATGTGCATAAAGGTCCAAAAGTAGTCATGTGGAGGTGTTTCCCAATACCTATGCATAGATGCCCCAATAATTGTACACTGCAATCACCAAAAATGTTGCACAACTCCTCCAGTATATATTCTTCTAATAAATGTGTCAATCAATACCTATGCACAGATGCTCTAGTAACCATGTGTTATACCACCAAAAAAATTACACAGCTCCTCTAATTAAAAAAATGATTGACTACACATACACAAATGAGAGACTATTGATTTTTTTGAAATTTTTATTGGACTTTTAATTTTCATATATTGATGAATGATTGGTGAAACTCGACAGCTACTCTGGACCCTTTCCCCTTAGAAAGTAATTCTCTACCTCTATCTTCATAGTGGAGTTGGACCCAAATCTTAATGTTCACATTTCAATATTGAGAATAACCTAACTCCATAAAGTGCTCGTATCAATATGACTTCGTTTGGCAAACTCAAGTTAGTGGAGACAATGTCTTTGATATTTGTTTTTTCCATTGGCCCTTCATGATAGCGAAATATCATCAAGATAGGGGCAAGTTATTCTCATGTTGGAGTGCAAGGAAAGGAAAGGAAAGGAAAGGTCCTTTTATAGTCCATGATACTAGATGATTTGTTTTTGGGTCTACAAATGGCTTTTAGTATATGGGACTACTTCGTACTCCCAATATGCATAAGGCACCTAATTTGTATTTCACAATACAAGGTGTACATACCCTACCTTGTAAAATTTGAACTTGTGACCTCTCTTTCAAGAATACAAATTCTCCACTCATATAAAAACGGATACATGAATGAAGAATCTTGGTGAGATCTTCAAGCCCCATGCGGCCAATCCCATCGGGGCTTAATGCGTCGAAGCACTAGAGGATGTAAGGGTATCTGTTTGCACGCGTAGGGGAGGACATCGACCGAGAACCTATACGTAATAGACTGATTCATCATGTTGCGTACATAATGGGTAGGGGGATGAGGATGGAAGTCCCCCGGTGGCCCTCTACCACCTGACAGCTTATATGGATAGGGGGATGAGGATGGAAGGCCCCCAGTGGCCCTCTACCACCTGACAGCTTATATGGATAGGGGGATGGGGATGGAAGGCTCCCAGTGGCTCTCTACCACCTGACAGCTTATATAGACAGGGGAATGGGACTATCTATACTCAGACGCTCGACCAGATGTCGGTGATCCCTTATCATGTGACGCAATCAGGAAATGACCCACAGATATATGTAGTAGATGGTGATCAAAGTGTTGGAGCCCATCATTGAGTTCTCTACTTGAATGCAGGAGGCGTCTCTTCCAAACTCGTCCTCTATTCAGAGTCGTTGTTATCTATCTTACCGTTCTGCGGATCAGTCATCTTAGGCACGTGAGTTGGCATCACCGTGACCGAACGTGAATTTGTTAGATTAGGTTGCCCAAGTTACTGAATAGGTTCTCTACCAGGCTGACTGGTATGTGTCATATCACGTATATATGATAGTGAGAAAAAGCCTTTGTTTTTCCATTTTTAAATTTTCAAAATAGAAAAAGATTTAAGATCCAAAATCAAAAGGAAAGGGAGTTCATAAATTGTTGGGTGGTGGTTAGTTTTGGTCCGGACTATTGCGGTGTTCTGTTTGGTGATCCGTGGGTTCTATAGACTGTTTGGCCTTGTGAAAATTATTAAAAGTCTTCATTCAAAGAGAATGGGGGTGGTGTTGGGAGAGATGGAAATTACTTATCAGAGGGGAGAGATAGAGAGTAGAGTATCACCAATTCCGCCTGTGTCCAAGTATGAACTTGAAAGGGATGTTGTTTTGCATTGAGAAGGCCTAACCCATAAAAATCATGGGTTTTTGCATGACCCTTGCTTGCTTTTACATAGAAAATGGTTGAAAGGATTATTAGAATAGTTTAGAGTTTATAGTTGTTGTGAGAAATTTATTTCCTTTTAACATATATTAGGTTTGATCATAGCATACTAAATAATATTTTAAATTTTATTTCTATTTTTGATATTCTATTTTAAAAACTTCATTTTATATATTTTTATATAATTTCAATTAATGTATTTTAATTATATATTTTTCTTATGACATTATTTATATTTTTTTTGGTTTCTATTCTTTTTAATTAGGCAAGTAAATTTCGTTATCACTGTGCTCCAACATGTAAGTATTGAAATGTTATAATGTGAAATGCTAATCAAAAATATTTTGGTATATAATGATTTTTTTTAATAAAATATTTATATCATATCAAATTGTAAAGCAAAAATACACTATTTGTATAGTACTATCTAGATTAATCAACTAAATGCTATCAATAAATACACAATTTAACCTAAATAGTTAAGCCAAGTAGATAAATCAAAACAATAAATGCTTGAGAAATCAAATGCAAAGGAATGAGCTATTTATCTGTGTGAATTATGATGAAGAATGTTCCCTACTACTACATAGGTTCCACTTGCCTTGATATTGAAAATCAATGTCATTTTTCTAATGCATGCCTCAGAATTACATAATAGTTTATAATTCATATGTAAGTCAAATTTGTGTTGTGCATAATTAATCCCATGTGTCATGGATCTATTCTCTATAATGGATTTTTTTTATAACTCATAAATTATCTAATCTACAAGATTTTCCACTCCTATGAATTGATATACCTTGATCTCCACTCTTTTACTCATACATTAGGACTAGAGGTATTGAAAATATCTTGATCGAATTTTCAAATTAAAAGGGATAAGTTATTCTAAATCATCCTCATTGATTGAACTAGATTTATAGTCATGGAAAATATCAAAGAACTATTTGATGATGTAAATATTATAGAATGATTTGATGTAAAATTATATAAATTATTTAGTTCTTCAATGTAAAATATTCCTAGAACAATTCTTCTTGTAATTGTTATGAAAAGGATGTTGTACACCGTGTACAAGAATGTTTTTATGTAAAATAAATATTTATTTGTGATATATATTTATGGATTTTTTAGTATGATTAAATATATATTTGGGACCACTTGTAAATTTGTATTGGACATTGGTTAGATATTTTATGTTTGGGAGACATAAGACAAACATTCAAAAATTCTGACAATATTTATTTTGTGGGTTAAAGATTTTGAGACACATGGTTTTACCAAAACCATAGTTATATTTGTCTTAACTTGAATATCTAAAAGTAATCATGTGTTTAGTGGTTGATGTTGGTTGTCAGTTGTATTGAACTCTCCTATAGAGTGCATATGTGAAGCATGGCATGTGATGTGTGGTCACATGGTTACCCAATATGATTGGACACATGGAGGATGCATTGGATGTTCTTCATATTTTAGAAGTACTCATTGAGACTTGATAAGTGTATTGTAATATTTTACTAAGGAATAGTACATTGAGTGTGGGTGCTTTTAAAGGTTAGGTTTTTCTATTTTGAGGGATTTTTCAAGGTATATCTTGTGTAATCTTCTCATATATCTTTGTTATTTACATTATTTATTATTATGTAAGGTTTGATCAATCTCATAATATCCTAACAAGTGGTATCATATCCATGGTTGTGGTTAAAGGAGGTGAAGATTTCTTGGTTTTATTTCACCCTTGTTTAAAAAGATCTAGTGTAAAGTTAAAGCCAAGACAATGTGGAAGAGATTTTAAACATTTCAAGGTATAAGTGTGTGCAAGTTGTGAGAGTTATAGATTAGGATTTGGAGTTTGTATATTCATGGTATTGTTGCAGAATTGAGAGTTTATTTGCAATTAAAAAAAATTGTTTTGGGTATTTACCAAGAGGTTTTTAAGGAGGAAGTTGCAAAAACCTCTTGGACCAAAACAAACGTTACCATTGGGTCCAAGAAACCCAAGATAGTAAGCATTCAAATAAAATTTAAAAGGTTTGGTCACCAAGGACTAGTGCAAAAAATCCCCCTACCCCCTAGTATGCGGTTATAGTTGTACAAACTAGTACAAAAACTCATTAATATATATTAATATATATAATTATATAGTTATATATATATATATATATATCGTACACATAAAAATCTAAATAAAAATTTGATTTTGGGTACAGGGTTTGCCCAATCACTTTGAAAAGAAGTGTATTGAGCTAACAACATGATAGTACTTCATGGGCACCATATTCCTGGAGGTCTTCATCAGTTCGTGGGCCTTAGCCCTTAATCACGACCCTTGGTTGAGCCAACCTGACTTTAAACCCCTATGGGTTTTTTTTTAATTGAAACTAAATTTAAACTAATTTGAAGAATCTATCAAGTCCACTATCAACTCTCCACCTACATATTGCCACTACCACCCAAAATGTTCATCTACACCACCACTAGCATCATCAGACTCTATGGATGACTTTTTTAGCCCCTTATAGGGACATTATATGGTATTTAAATTCTTCCATGGGGAATGACTTTCACATATAGTATTATATTTTTTACTTCTTATGTGCATTAGAAATTTCTCTTTGAGAACTACATAATGGTATAGGTTTTGACCAGTATCAAATTTTCATATTTCTAGTAAAATTTGGTAATTAAATTTGGTATTGATCTAAAATAGTTAACAAGTGATTTCGTAAGAATACATAATCAAATTTTGGATTTTGAATAGGTGATGGAGAGCATTTTTAGCATACTACACTATGGATGAGGTGTTTTTTCACTTGATTGGGCATAGAGAGCTTTATACTTATTTAAGAACTTCAGGAGATTAAGATGCAAGGTGTGACTGTGTAGTTTAGAATATTATACTTCTTTCTAAGTGAAACTACAATTTCACACTTAATCTGGACCTATTTTAGTCACCTCCCTTTTATGCATTTGTATCCTTCAAAATAGGCCTCTAATTCCCTTTATTATGCATCCCAAGGCCTATTTTTATCATTTCCCAACACCACAACATGCATTGAGAAAATTCATTTAATAAATTAAAGGCCCCAAAATAAACGAATCTTGGTAATTTAGGCTAGGACCCATTCACCCAAGGGCGAATGGGTCCGCTTTATGTGCCAAAACCCAATTTGAAATATGTTTTTGGTTACATTTTAATGATCTAAATTCAAGTTGCAAAGGTCGGCTATTGGGATTTAATAATCATGAAATTAGAAAGGAAGCCTATAAAGCCTAGTCATTTCAGCATTTCAAACTAGGTTGACAAGAAATTGAGAAGATATTCACAAGATTAGCATTCAAGAGTAAGGATAAAACATTCAAGAAATCAAGGTTGAGGTCTTGGAGAAGCATTTTTTTTTTGTAGGTCTTCAAGCTCATTTTTCCAAGTTAGATCAAGCATTGTTCATGATTTTAAGATTGATGCCCATGGTGGATCATGATGGATTCTAGGTTTTGGGACATGCACCTAGCCATTCTCCCTAACCTAATGACTTGTTTTCTAAGTGACCCCATATTCTATCTTCATTCTACTAGCTACCTAAAGCAAGGTATAAGCAAATTTTAGATCTATTAGGGTGTTTTGACTTCTCCCTAACTACCTAGTCTTTGTTATTTTTATGTTCATTTAGGGATCTTATTCTAACACACTTGAATAAGGTTTCTTTTCATTTTATCTCTTAACACCTTAGATGCACTTAAGGTTAGGGATTTCACACACTATTATTTATCATATTTTCATCTTTTCATTAATGTTTAAATACCAAACTTGGGGTTTGTCTGAGGCAAACCCCCATACAAACTAACCAAAAAAATTTAGCTTTTTCTACAAATCCAGAATCGGGATTGAAGATTTGCAAATAGAGGAGAAAAGTACAAACTGAGGGCTACAAAATCAAATTTTGAATTTTTCAAAACAGAGTGCAAGGACACACTCACCTGAATAAGACGCTTTATGACATTTTTGAAGCCAAGTACAAACTATCTTAACCTTCTCAAATATTTTGGTTGATTGTTATTTCTGATAGTCTTATCATAGCACTTCACATTCCAAGTGATAGATCTCAAATACTAGATTGTTAATGTACTTTTATTCTTCTCCCAAAACTACTTTTTAGTCATATTTTATAGTTTTGTGTCATAAGGAAGAAGAGACCACATAGTTTCCCAAAACTTGGAGTTGACTCACCTTAAGGGTTGTAGTTCAATTCTAATCTCTTATGGCACTATCCTTCTTCCTAATGGAATTAGAAAGGGTGGATTTGTGATTAGGTGGACACCCCCTTTGTGCCTTTTTGGCGTAGGTCCCTCATTTCTAGGCCTTCCTATCCCATATCACCTATCCCCTTTTTCCACCATTTTAGACTGTATGAGCATATAGATTAGTTTGTGGGAGAAAATTTATGGGGTGTATGTTTTTATGAGACCAATATTATGGTACTATAGATTATCATATTTGGTGTTTATTGATATAAGTTTACAACTATTTTCAAAGTATTAACTTTGATGGAGATATATGCACAAGTTATATTTTGGTTTGAGGGCACGGTTTGATACACAAATAGACAGACAAACATAGGGAGGGAAGGAGGGTTGGTGCAAAAGGTATGTAGAGAGAGACGGGAGGTGTGATAGAAAGTAGATAGGGAAGGAGGGAGAGAGAGAGGGAGGGAGGGATAAATATGTAGAGAGAGAGTGTGAGAGAGTGAGTGATTGATAGAGAGTGATGGATGGATGGATGGATGGATAGAGGGAGAGGTAGGTAGAGAGAGGTAGAGAGGAGATAGAGAGAATTTGAGAGAGAGGGAGGGAGAGCTAGGGAGGTAAAGAAAGAGAAAGGGAGAGGTAGGTAGAGAGAGGGAGAGGTTAGATAGAGAGTAATGAGGGAGAGAGAGAGAGGGGGAGGCGAAAGGAAGGAGGAGGGAGAGAGAGAGAGAGAGAGGAGAGAAGGGGAGGAAGAGCACTGAAAGGAGAGAAGTAGAGAGGGAAGGAGGAGGAAGATGATAGATTCAGACAAAGACAAAGAGAGGAAGGTAGGGAGGTAGAGAAAGAGGAGGGAGAGAAGAGAGTAGTGATTAAATAAGGGAGGGAGGGAGAGGTAGAGAGAGGGAGAGAGAGGAAGGGAGGGAGTAGGGAGGTAGAGAGAGGGAGGGAGAGGTAGGTAGAGAGAGGGGGAGGGGGAAGGAGGGAGGGAGGGAAGGAAGGAGAGTTAGAGAGAAGTAGAGAGAGAGGGAGGGAGGGAGGGAGGGAGAAGTATGTAGAGAGAGAGGTAGTGAGGGATGGAGAGGTAGGTGAGAGAAAGGAAAATGGAGAGAAGTTGAGAGAGAGAGGAGGGGAGAAGGGTAAGGTAGAGAGGAGAGAGAGGCAATATAGATAGGGGATGGAGAGGTAGGTAGAGAGAGAGGAAGTGGTAGGGAGGGAGGGTGGGAGAGGTAGCTAGAGAGAGAGGGAGAATAAAGATAGAGAGTAGATAAGGAAGGAGGGAGGGAGGAAGACATAGGGGGGAGAGAGAGAGAGGGGGGAAGGTATGAAGAGGTAGGGAGGTAGAGAGATTGGGTTGATAGAGAGAAATACAAAGGGAAGGAGGGAGAGAGAGGTAGAGAGAGGTGAGATAAAGAGGGAGGGAGGGAGAGGCAGAGAGATAGGGAAGGAGGGAGGGAAGTAGAGAGAGAGATGGAAAGGGTAGAAAAAGAGTAGATAGGGAAGGAAGGAGGGAGATTTAAAGAGAGGAGGGACAGAGGGAGATGGAGAGGGATGGAGGGAGAGGGAGAGAGAGGGATGGAGAGAGGGAGGTATAGAGAGAGGCAGAGAGATACGGAGGGAGGCAAAGAGATAGGGATAAGGAGGAAGGGATAGAGAGAGAGGGGGGAAGGGAGGGAGGGAGAGGTAGGTAGAGAGAGAGATGTAGAGGGTAGATAGAGAGTAGATAGGGAAGGAGGGAGGGAGAGTTAGAGAGAGGAGGGAGGAAGGGAGAGGGAGAGGGAGAGGGAGAGGGAGAGGGATGGATTGAGGGAGGGAGAAGTATGTAGAGAGAGAGGTAAAGAGGGAGGGATAGGTTGGTAGTAAGAGAGGGAGAGGGGAGCTATAGAGAACTAAAGAGATTTATGGATGGATGGAGGGTAGGTAGAGAGAGGGGGAGAGGGTAGATAGAGATAAGTTGAGAGAGATAGAGGGATATGTAGAGAGAGGTGAGATAAAGATAAGTAGAGAGGGAAGGAGGGAGGGAGGAGATGGAGAGAGAGAGAGAGAGAGGATGAGGGGAGATAGAGAGAGGGAGACTTAGAGAGGGAGGCATGGAGGAAGGGAGGGGGAGGTAGAGAGAGGAGATATAGGTGAGATAAAGATAAGTAGAGAGGGAGGGAGAGGTAGAGAGAGGTGAGATGGAGAATGAGGGAGGGAGAGGTAGGTACAAAGAGAAAGGGAGAGAAGAGATAAATAGTAGATAGGGGAGGGAGGGAGGGAGAGGTATGAAGAGATAGAAAGGAAGGGAGAGGGAATACAAAGAGAGGTGAGATAGGGAGAAATAGAGAGGGAAAGAGAGAAAGATGGAGTGGAGAGGGAGGGATAAGTATGAAAAGAGAGAGTTAGGAGGGAGGGAGAGGTAGGTAGAGAGATCTAGAGAAGGGAGATAGAGAAAGTAGATAGAAGTAGAGGGGAGGTAGGGAAAGAGAGAGAGGAAGAGGGTGGATAGAGAGAAGTAGAGAGAGACATAGGTAGGTAGAGAGAGGGAGAGGAGGGAGGTAGAGGTGGGTAGAGAGGGGGGAGAGGGGAAATAGAGAGTAGATAGGGGAGGGAGGGAAGGAGGAAGAGGTAGGGAGAGAGATAGAGATAGAGGGAGGGAGGGAGGGAGGGAGAGAGGGAGAGGTAGGAAGGTAGAGAGGGAGAGGATAGATAGAGAGAAGTAGAGAGTGAAGGAGAGACAGAGATAGAGGGTAGGGAGGTGGATAGAGAGGGACGGAGAGGTAGGGAGGTAGAGAGGAAGAGGATAGATAGAGAGTAGAGAGTGAAGGAGAGACAGAGATAGAGAGGCAAAGACAGAAAAAATAGAGAGAGGGAAGAAGGGAGGATGGAGAGGGAGAAAGAGGGGAGGGATGATGGAGAGAGAGAAAGAGGAATGGATGAAGCAAAAATTATGTAGAGAGAGGTAGGGAGGGAGGGAGAGGGAGGGAGGGAGAGGTAGGTAGAGAGAGTGAGAGGGAGATAGAGAGAAGTAGAGAGAGATACGAAGACAAGTAGGTAGATAGATAAAGACAAATAGAGAGAGATAAGTAGAGAGGGAATGAGGGAGGTGAGATACATAAGGAGGGTTGGAAATTTAGGTAGAGAGAGGGGGAGGGAGAGGGGGAGGGAGAGGGAGGGAAGGAGAGAGAGATGTGGAGAGGGGAGAGAAAGATAGGTGAGATAAAGAGAAGTAGAGAGGAAAGGATAGAGAGAGGCGGGTGGAGGGAGGGAGAATTATGTAGAGAGAGAGGTAGTGAGGGATGGAGAGGTAGGTAGAGAGAAAGAGAGGTGGGAGATAGAGAGAATTTGAGAGAGAGAGAGAAGAGGGAGGAAGAGTAAGGTAGAGAGGAGAGAGAGGGAATATAGATAGGAAGGGATGGAGAGGTAGGTAGAGAGAGAGGGGTTGGTAGGGAGGGAGGGTGGGAGAGGCAGCTAGAGAGAGAGGGAGAATGGAGATATATAGTAGATAAGGAGGGAGGGAGGGAGATGTAGGGAGAGAGGGGGGTAGATAGAGAGAAGTACAAAGGGAAGGAGGGAGGGAGGGAGGGAGAGGTAGGTAGAGAGAGGGAGAGGCTATATAGAGATAAATTGAGAGGGAAGGAGGAA
Organism: Sequoia sempervirens; assembly: GCA_007258455.2. Lineage (NCBI taxonomy): Eukaryota > Viridiplantae > Streptophyta > Pinopsida > Cupressales > Cupressaceae > Sequoia > Sequoia sempervirens. Next base: position 281,163 of record VDFB02045600.1, on the reverse strand, counting down.
GGGAGAGAGAAGGGGGTGGATAAATATGTAGAGAGAGGTAGGTAGAGAGAGAGGGAGATGGGAGATGGAGAGAAGTAGAGAGAGAGGGAGGGTGAGGTAGAGAGGGAAGAGAGAGAGAGAGAGAGAGAGAGAGAGGTGAGATAGACAAGGAGGGATGGATAGGTAGGTAAAGAGAGAGGGAGAGGTGGGGATGGAGTGTGGGTAGGTGGGAGAAGTAGCTAGAGAGAGAGGGAGATGGGATATAAAGAGTGGATAGGGAAGGAGAGAGGGAGAGGTAGAGAGAAGGGAGGGAGGGAGAGATAGGAAAATAAAGAGAGAGGGAAGGAGATGTAGGTAGAGAGAGAGATGGAGAGGGTAGATAGAGAGTAGAAAGGGAAAGAGAGAGGTAGAGGTAGAGGTAGAGGTAGAGGTAGAGGTAGAGGTAGAGGTAGAGGTAGAGGTAGAGGTAGAGGTAGAGAGGAGGGAGGGAGGGAGGGAGAGGAGGAGTTGGAGGGAGAGAGGAGAGAGGGATAAGTATGTAGAGATAGAGAGAGGTAAGGAGGGTAGGAGAGGTTAGTAGTGAGAGAGGAAGAGGGGAGCTAGAAAGAACTAGAGAGAGAGAGGTGTATGGATGGAGAGAGGGAGGACCTAGGTAGAGAGATAAGATGAAGGGAGATAGAGATAAGTTGAGAGATAGAGAGAGGGATATGTAGAGAGAGAGAGAAGGTGAGAGGGAGGTAGTGAAGGAGGGAGATAGAGAGGGGGGTAGAGAGATAGGTGAGAGAGAGACAAGTAGAGAGGAAAGGAGGATGGAAGAGAGAGAGGTAGGTCTTGAGCTTAACGGAGAGAGAGTGACATAGAGAGAGATAGAGAAAGGTATGGAGATAGCGAAATAGGGAGAGAGAGAGAGAGAGAAATGATAGGAGCCTACTAATTATTGAAATTTGAGTGTCTGGAAATTTATAAGATCTTCAAAACCTAGAATTTATATTATAACTCCTAGAAATCCAAAACCATCCTTAAACATCTTGAAAAATATACATTTAAAATATAACTTAAAGTATAAGAAAATAAATGTATATATATAAATGTCACTTATACTTAAATGTGTATTTCATGTATATAGTTTGCGAGAGAGAGAGAGAGAGAGAGAGAGGTATTTTTATTTTTTGAAACAAAAGCACGCTATAACACGCTTGCATTTATATGAAGAGAAAGGAAAGAAATGCAAGGAGATATATTTTCTTCACAAAAATGTGAGTGTTATAATGTGCTCACATTATTACCTGCTTTGGGAATTTCCAACCCTTAGGGTTGGATTTTCCTTGGAATCCAACCCAAAGGGTTGGACTTGCATGTTAGGAACCACGAATGTGTTTTTGGAAAATTCTAAAAAAATGTCACAATGTTGAGTGTGCTCTCCATCAGATTTACACATATTTAAATGTCAAGATAAAAAAATAAAATAGTAATATCTAGCTCTCTTATCTTTCTAACCATGTGATTTTTTTTACATTTCAAATATTTTAAGGTTTTGATTTTTGATCTCTTTTGCTAGTGTCTCCATTTTTTTGTCAAAAGAAACCTACATATGGTATTTTTGGTCTCATTTTTTACCCGTTCGTTGAAATTTGAAACAAAATTACATCTTTAAAAACTAGACGAGTTATTCTTTGCACATTCAAAAAAAAGATTTTTGACTAGTTTCCAAAAAAAATAGGAGGGAGCACACTCAATTTTAAATTTTTTAGGATGTGTTCACTTCTAGTAAATTTGTGAAAAACAATATATACATTAAAAGAATAGCAAAAAAATTGATCATAAACTACATGGTTTTGGTTGTGTTTTCATCAAAGTGATTTTTGAAATATTAAAAAATGAGCATTTTAGGGGGGCCACACCAAATGTGATAAAAATAGGATCACTTTGTGTGGCCCCCCTATTGGAACCCCTTAATCTCCACCATTTTCACAAAGAAAATAGTAGCTAAATAGAAAGTAAATTCAAAGAATTACAACTCTTTTTTGTTGTGTCTTCAAGTTTTGAGCATATAAATATCTTCAATTTATCATCCAAGATCAATTTCTTCTGATTTCAAAAATAAGTGGCCACTTAAGACCCCCTTCTGGTCCCCAATTTCCTTACAAATACCCATAAATTTCATGAGTGAGCACTATTAGTTATTAATTATTATTTTTCATTTTCAAAGAATTAACCACTCTAAATTTTGAAAATGAATGCACAAAAATATATATAATGAGTGATACTACTAGAAAAATAATAAAATGAGTGGTACTCAATACCTTGAGGCTTGTATTGCCCTAAATCTAACTTTCACACTCAAAAATTTAAACCATAATCACCTAAAAAAATTGTAATAATTTCTAAAATGGTTCCAGACAACCTAAAATGAATGTAAATCTCTTTAAAATCCTACTCAAAACTTCCTTCCAATTAGGATGGTTCATTTTGGACAGGTTTGATTGGCTAATGACTAAAACTAATAGCATACAAGGCTTAATTCATGTACAACCAACTTAATAAGCTAATTTCCTTCGCAACAAGTCTAAAAACTAGATTTACAATCTTCCAAAATATTTTAAAATAACATTACTGAATGTTTGTTATAGAATTTTTTTTTTTAAATGATATAACAACAAAATCTTCACAACAAATAAATTATAATAATTTTAAAAACCTTTCACAAATAAATTTAAAAAAGCTAGAAAATCCCATGAAACATTGTAGTGCAATACTATAGTAGTAAGAACTATTGTAGTATTTGTATACATTATTGTAGCAAACATCAAAATCATAAAATCTTCAATACCTCCACTAATAATCTAAATTGGAACCACCATAACTAAAACACAAAATATATTTTGCATTTTTTGAATATCCCACACCACATAAACAAACTAAAACCTTCACACTAATTGAACTATGCAAGTAAAACTCTATATTAACTCATTGGTAATTTATAGATCTGGATACTTCTTTCGAATGGAGGGTTTTCATCTTCAACTCTATTTGCCAATAGGATTTTCATCCTAGGACAAAAAATGAACACATAGACTCTATTTCAAAAACAATAGGTTTTTAGATAAAATGGTGGTAAGATGGAAATGACCCCTCACTCCCTTTTTATAGATTCCTAGAAAAAATAAAATTAAAATATTCACTTTTTTATTTCCATATTTATTACAATTTACTTTTGTAACTCTATTCCAAAATAATTAAATATCACCAATAGTTACACAAGGTTTTATTATGTCCCATTTAGAGAACTTGCAAAATAATAATAAATTTATCTTTTACAATTCACGAAAAAATAATATTTAAGACCAATTTAATTATTATTTATTAAAATATTTCCTTAACACAACCAATTAACCTATGAGAAATTAGAAAATAGGGCAAGAGACCATGACAAATTCCTAGGACCAAAAAGGAGGACATGAAGCATTCCCATAGTGATGAACACCAAAGCTTCAACTAAATCAAAAGTAGAGAGAGGTGCTTTTAGGCATTAGATCTAGTATTCCCCTATAATTGCTACAAATTAGTTAGCAACACTTTAAAATTATCTTCTAAACTTTAATTTTTTTGTTGAATATCATGCAAATAGAAATTCACTCTACTATCAACTAGGGGAGAGATCCCAATAGTCACCCACCCTAACTTCACACCCTAAGCTCCTAAATGGTACATCGGATTTTAACAAAAAAAATTGGATTTCATCGTATGTGACTTAAGAGCTTAAAGCTATTGTTTCAACTTTTCGGTAGTTATGACAATTGCGGACAAGTCTTCATATGCATAAAGGTCCAAAAGTGATCATTTGGAGGTGTTTCCCAATACCTATGCATAGATGCCCCAGTAATTGTACACTACAATCACCAAAAAAATTGCACAACTCCTCCAGTATATATTCCTCTAATAAATGTGTCAATCAATACCTATGCATAGATGCTCTAGTAACTATGTGTTACAACCACCAAAAAAATTATACAGCGCCTCTAATTAAAAAAATGATTAATTACACATACACAAATGAGAGACTATTGATTTTTTTGAAATTTTTATTGGACTTTTAATTTTCATATATTGATGAATGATTGGTGAAACTTGACAGCAACACTTTAAAATTATCGTCAACTCAAATTAGTGGAGACAATGTCGATATTTGTTCTTTCCATTGGCCCTTCATGATAGTGAAATATCATCAAGATAGGGGCAAGTTATTCTCATGTTGGAGTGAAAGGAAAGGAAAGGACCTTTTATAGTCCACAATACTAGACGATCTGTTTTTGGGTCTACAAATGACTTTGAGTATATGGGACTACTTCGTACTCCCAATATGTAGGAGGCACCTAACTTGTGTTTCACAATATGAGGTGTAAATACCCTACCCTTGTAAAATTTGAACTTGTGACCTCTCTTTCAAGAATACAAATTCTCCACTCATGTAAAAACGGATATATGAATGAGAAATCTTGGTGAGATCTTCAAGCCCCATGCGGCCAATCCCATCGGGGGTTAATGCGTCGAAGCACTAGAGGATGTAAGGGTACCTATTTGCACGCGTAGCGGAGGGCATCGACCGAGAACCTATCCACCATATACGTAATAGACTGATTCATCATGTCGCGTAATAATGGATAGGGGGATGAGTATGGAAGGCTCCCAGTGGCCCTCTACCACCTGACAGCTTATATGGATAGGGGGAGGGGGATGGGGATGGAAGGCTCCCAGTGGCTCTCTACCACCTGACAGCTTATATGGATAGGGGAATGGGACTATCTATACTCAGACGCTCGACCAGATGTCGGTGATCCCTTATCATGTGACGCAATCAAGAAATGACCCACAGATATATATAGTAGATGGCGATCAAAGTGTTGGAGCCCATCATTGAGTTCTGGACTTGAATGCAGGGGGCGTCTCTTCCAAACTCGTCCTATATTCAGAGTCGTTCTCCATCTTACCGTGCTGGAGACGCGTATAACCTATCAGAGAATCATTGGTTAATTCGTTCTGGGGATCAGTCATCTTAGGCACGTGATTTGTTCGTCAGGCATCACCGTGACCGAACGTGAATTTGTTAGATTAGGTTGCCCAAGTTACTGAATAGTTTCTCTACCAGGCTGACTGGTATGTGTCATATCACGTATATATGATAGTGAGAGAAAGCCTTTGTTTTTCCATTTTAAAATTTTCAAAATAGCAGAAGATTTAAGATCCAAAATCAAAAGGAAAGGGAGTTCATAAATTGTTGGGTGGTGGTTAGTTTTGGTTCGAACTGTTGTGGTGTTCTCTTTGGTGATCTGTGGGTCGGTATATGGCAAATTCATCGCTAGCAATTCACCGCCAGCAATTCGCCGACGGAAAATTCACCGCCATGACAATTCACCGCGCGAAAAGTTAATTGCATGAATTTTTGGCGGTTAATCTTCCATGGCGATGAATTGCTAGTGATGGTGAATTTACGGTGAATTTTCCATCAGTGAATTACTAGCAGTGAATTTTCCTAGAGTCTTGTTTCTCCCATAGGTTGTTTGGCCTCATGGACATTATTAAAAGGCTTCATTCCTTCAAAGAGAATGGAGGTGGTGTTGGGAGAGATGGAAATTACTTATCAGATCAGAGGGGAGAGATAGAGAGTAGAGTATCACCAATTTCGCATGTGTCCAAGTATGAACTTGAAAGGGATGTTGTTTTGCATTGAGAAGGCCTAACCCACAAAAATCATGGGTTTTTGTATGACCCTTGCTTGCTTAAATACATAGAAAATGGTTGAAAGGATTATTAGAATACTTTAGAGTTTATAGTTGTTGTGAGGAATTTATTTCCTTTTAACATATATTAGGATTGATCATAGTATATTAAATAATATTTTAAATTTTATTTCTATTTTTGATATTCTATTTAGAAACCTTCATTTTATATATTTTTATATAATTTCGATTATATATTTTTCTTATATTATTTATATTTTTTGGTTTCTATTCTTTTTAATTGGGCAAGTAAATTTCATTATCACCGTGCTCCAACATGTAACTATTGAAATGTTATAATGTGAAATACTAATCAAAAATATTTTGGTATATAAAGAATTTTTTTAATAAAATATTTATATCATATCAAATTGTAAAGCAAAAATATGCTATTTGTATAGTACTATCTAGATTAATCAACTAAATGCTATCAATAAAAACACAATTTAACCTAAACAGTTAAGCCAAGTAGATAAATCAAAACAATAAATGCTTGGGAAATTAAATGCAAAGCAATGAGGTATTTATCTGTGTGAATTATGATGAAGAATTTTCCCTACTACTACATCTGATTCCACTTGCCTTGATATTGGAAATCAATGTCATTTTTATAATACATGCCTCAGAATTGTAGTAGTCTATAATTCATATGTAAGCCAAATTTGTGTTGTGCATAATTGATCCCATGTGTCATGGATCTATTCTCTATAATGGATTTTTTTATAACCCATAAATCTAATCTACAAGATTGTCCACTCCTATGAATTGATTTAACCTGATCACCACTCTTTACTCATACATTAGGACTAGAGGCATTGAAAATATCTTGATCGAATTGCCAAATTGCAAGGGCTAAGTTATCCTAGATCATCCTCATTGATTGAACTAGATTTATAGTCATGGAAAATATCAAAGAAAGAACTCTTTGATGATGTAAATATTATTGAATGATTTGATGTAAAATCATATCAATTATTTAGTTCTTCAATGTAAAATATTCCTAGAACAATTCTTCTTGTAATTGTTACAAAAAGGGTGTTGTACACCTTGTACAAGAATGTTTTTATGTAAAATAAATATTTATTTGTGGTACATATTTATGGATTTTTTTAGCATGATTATATATATTTGGACCACTTGTAAATTTGTATTGGACATTGGTTAGATATTTTATGTTTGGGAGACATAAGACAAACATTAAGAATTTTTGAAAATATTTATTTTGTGGGTTAAAGATTTTGAGACGCATGGTTTTACCAAAACCATAGTTATATATTTGTCTTAACTTGAATATCTAAAAGTAATCACGTGTTCAGTGGTTGATGTTGGTTGTCAGTTGTATTGAACTCTCCTATAGAGTGCATATGTGAAGCATGGCATGTGTTGTGTGGTTGCATGGTTACCCAATATTGTTGGATACATGGAGGATGTATTGGATGTTCTTCATGTTTTAGAAGTACACTCATTGAGACTCGATACTTGTGTATTGTAATATTTTACTAAGGAATAGTACATTGAGTTTGGATGCTTTTAAAGGTTAGGTTTTTCTATTTTGAGGGGTTTTTCAAGGTATACCTTGTGTAATCTTGTCATATATCTTTGTTATTTACATTATTTATTATTATGTAAGGTTTGATCAATCTCATAATATCCTAACAAGTGGTATCAGATCCATGGTTGTGGTTAAAGGAGGTGAAGATTTCTTGGTTTTATTTCACCCTTGTTTGAAAAGATCTAGTGTAAAGTTGAAGCCAAGACAATGTGGAAGAGATTTTAAACATTTCAAGGTATAAGTTGTGCAAGTTGTGAAAGTTATAGATTAAGATTTGGAGTTTGTATATTCCTAGTTATTGTTGTAGAATTGAGAGTTTATTTGCAATTTAAAAAAATTGTTTTGGGTATTTACCAAGAGGTTTTTAAGGAGGAAGTTGCAAAAACCTCTTGGACCAGAACAAACCTTACCATTAGGTCCAAGAAACCCAAGATAGTAAGCATTCAAATAAAATTTGAAAGGTTTGGTCACCAAGGACTAGTGCAAAAAATCCCCCTACCCCCTAGTACATGGTCATAGTTGTAGAAACTAGTACAAAAACTCATTAATATATATTAATATATATATATAATTATATAGTTATATACATATCCTACACATACAAATCTAAACAAAAATTTGATTTTGGGTATTGATTATGCCCAGCCACTTTGACAATAAGTGTATTGAGCTAACAACATGATAGTAATTCATGGGCACCATAGTCCTAGAGGTCTTCATTAGCTGGCAAGCCTTAGCCCTTAATCACGACCCTTGGTTAAGCCAACTTGACTTTAAACCCCTATGGGATTTTTTTTAATTGAAACTATATTTAAACTAATTTGAAGAATCTATCAAGTCCACTATCAACTCTCCACCTACATATTGCCACTACCACCCAAAATTTTCCCCTACACCACCACTAGCATCATCAGACTCTATGGATGACATTTTTAGCCCCCTTATAGGGCCATTATATGGTGTTTTTCCTCCACGGGGAATAACTTTCACGTATAGTATTATATATTTGACTTCTTATGTGCATTAGAAATTTCTCTTTGAGAGCTACATAATGGTATAGGTTTTGGTATCGAATTTTCATATTTCTGGTAAAATTTGGTGATTGAATTTGGTATTGATCTAAAATGGTTAACAAG